>JBBPDB010044672.1:8548-29000 GCA_037974465.1 Brachypetersius altus | reverse complement strand
GACTTCTTAAGCACTGATGTACGTCGCTCTGGATAAGAGCGTCAGCTAAATGCCGTAAATGTAAATGTAAATGATAGAGTTATCTTTCACTCTTGCTGGTGCATGCAAGATCACTCCTGCCACACTTCTAGCAGCAGCTCTAGCAGTGGTAAATGACAGAGTGGCATGAGCAGTGAACCTGTTCAGGATTTCAACTGTTCCATTACAACAAATGAAGAGCAGAAGCAGTATCTGCTGCAGGTTGTCTTGAGCCACAGGGCCAAATATCCAAAAGCCAGGAAGTCACTGCTTGTTGGTGCTGGAGATGATGCATTATTTATAGTTTGGAATGGAGTGTCCACAGACTTCATTAATGCAGTCTTGCTACCAAACTTGTTTAAAGTATTGTTGCTTCAGTTTGTTATTAACATTTGCCTCTGTAGTATTATACTCAACTAGAAATAGTTAAAACGACAACAAAATTAAATAATCTATCCATATGGCGATAAATCTGTTACATTTAGACACGATGAGCAACGTTTAAATGTGCATTAAAAGTTCTAAAAAAAAAAAAACCTGAGAGCTCCTGTCACAGGACCTAACTGTTTGGGTGCCAGAAAAAAAATCAAATTTTTGACTGGCACCCTACTGTCTAGCTATGCTCTTTCCAGTCACAACTTCTCCAATATTTTTCCGACCCAACCTCCCAATGCTTTTTAATGTGGTCTCAACTTCCCGCCATGTCTTGTGTCCAGCTGGTGCTCAGATGGTTGGATTGGTGGTATGTCCAGAACATTTTCTTGGGGATGCCCCAAATGGATCAGTGATCATGTTTGGGGTGGCACACGTTCTTTAGAAAGTACAGGTTTATTTAAGGCACCTAAACCACACACCGTAATATTTGGTATGAGGGCATTGGTGGAAAATATCAAATAATATATGGTTTATACAGCTTTTTTCTGCATTTCTGCAGAGAAAGTGATAAAGACCCCTACGTTGTACAAATGTAGCACATTTGAAAGACAACTGTAACAGGTATTACTACTTTGCTGAGATATCATCTTGGCTAATGGTGATGAGAAGGATTATGGGCAATGTATCACCAGGATGTATATATGTTTTGTATAGCCCATAGACCTATTATAACTAAAGTGAGTTTTGCATATGTCTCCTTTAAGTAAGCAACCTTTGATTGTATTTTTCACTATAAATACAACAATAACTTCTGTTTCAAAACCTTTTGACCTTTTTTCTTCCCTCATCATCCCAAATCATCTCTCATCTTGAATGAGCTGACCATTTTTTAACTTGTGTGCCCCGGGGCATAGCCTCACAACAGCTGTATTCTGCGATTGTTGTGGTTTGCAGCAAAACGATTTACAAAAAGTTCTTGCTTGCCTGGACTCTACACTTAAAACACCCAGATTGCTCAGTCTGTTATCATCCATGGTAGATCTTAGGTATGTCTTAACCAGCTTGAGTGTGCAAAAGCTGCATTCACAGGAAGCGGTACTCACAGGTATGGCAATTTCACCTAACCGGAATACCTCTTTAAAATGTTCACGGATTTTTGCTAGTTCTGCTGTGTTAGAGGGATTCTCTATGCCAGATACTACTTTCCTCTCAAGGATTCTTTTCATTTAGTGTACCTCATGTTTGAGGTCTTCTATGTTGCATTCATAAATAGAAGCAAATGAATGCAGAGCTTCCTCCCGGCTAAATGTGTTATTATATGCAACAATGCAAAATAACATTCAGCCTCTGGAACTGCTTTAACTGTGTCAACAAGAACAAGATTAAGACTATGAGCTTTGCAATGGACACAATGCCACTTCCTTAATGCAAGCTTGAAAGCCTGAATGTTTGCCACTCATGACGGAAGCACTATCATATGATTGTCCTACCAAATTACTTTTGTAGTCCAGACCACATCTCTCCAATATCTGGATTATTTTTTCTGTCATTTGTGCTGCATCAAGGCGATCTGCAGATCCAAAGTTTAGGAAGCTCTCTTTTACAGCTCCTGTATAATAATACCTTAACATAAAAGAAATCTGTTCCTTCTTTTTAAGTGTTCAGTTTCATCTGCCATTAGGGAAAACACCTCGCTTTCATTGACCTCCTCTATGATAGAAGTGCGCATCATTTTTCTAAAATTTCATTTCTGTCAGTTTTTTGACAACTGGTTACCAAGTACATCCAATATAGTCAACATTTTCCATGTTTGTCAGCATCCCCTTTGTGAAATATTGTGTATGGCAGTTAACAACAAGGCCACAGTACCTGCTTACTGTGATCTTTAGTCAGGGTACTCATTAAAGATGCATTTGATTTTTCTTCCTGCTCAAATTCCTTCCAAGCCATCATTGCATTTATGTGACTGCCTCGCTTGACACGTGCAGCAAATCCCCCATCTCTAAATATTGACTTTTTCCAGTTTTTGGATGCCGCCCTGTTGTGCCTCTATTCTTTTCCACTGTTTCCACTGTTTTCTAAGGTACCTTCATTCTTTCTCAAGTTGCTCCATTTCATGCTGCCTCCTGGAATTGATATGGCCTGCTGAGCACTGAAGTTCCTGCTTTTCACTCTGAATCTCTCAGCGTTGTAGCTGTAAATAATTTCTCCTATTTTGTCTAGTTTCTTTTCAACGTTCCCTTTTAGACCCTCTAGGAGATGGACGAGGTCTGAGTCAACGGTTCCCCACACTTTTTTCTGGCAGGATTTGGGCCACAGAATTTGAGACTTTCATCCATCCATCTTCCTCTCGACTGCTGGCTGTGGCTGGATGAGATCTTGGATCGCACCCAATCGCGAATCTGTGCCTGGCTGAGCTTTGTCAGGGATTCTGATACTTTGTGGGCTGTGGTAAGTTTCTTGCCACTGGGTCTCAATTGACTGATTTGCCCAACCACTGAGGAAGTAGTGGTCAATGTGAAGTCCCTTGGTAAGCTCTTTCAGATTATGCCAATGGCAGAACTAGAAGAAAACGGGTGCTCTCTCGTGTTGACACTTGTGGGAGGGGGTAGAGTGTGGCGTCATGCACAAACAGTTGATCACATAGGCCAGACTGATGACGGTTCCAGCTGACTGTGGCTAGAGGAGAAGGCTTGAAGAGAACGGGTACAGTTCGCAGTTCGTGTTCGCCTTCCTTTCTCCAGCCACTGTAGCAACCACTTATATGAGTACACATCACACAAGACACAAACTCATGAACAAGAGCATAAATATTGTTTCATGTTGTTCACCTGAACTAGAGGGGAGTCCACACAACGATTCTGGGGTTCAGCTGATATTTCTACCCACACACTCACACGAACCACCAATCACACAACAGTGGCAATAATCACGGCATTTCACATAAGACAGGTGAACCCATCGTTAGGTACCCAGCAACCCAGTACTACGCTAATGACGCTCCTCATCCGCACCTGGGTTGCCTAGACACCTAACAACCACAGACACAACTCCCCATGACATCACCAGCCCATGCCCAGAGTTGTGTACCTCCTAGTACACAAGTTGTGTACCCCAGGCAACCAACTCTGTTGTGGGCGTGGCTTAGGCGGACCAGACGTGACAAAACCATTTCATTTCACATTGTGCTTTGTCATGAATCTAACTTTTGTTCTCAGAAATGCAAATAAAAACCCCATTTAAATCTGACCACTTTTTTTGGGCACCGCCCTGTTTGCTGCACTCACTTCATTCACAGCATTCGCTACCTGTTGCCAATCATTGCCCTTCTTTTTGTTTGCTACCCCACTGCTGTGACCACCAAACAAATAGTTTTTTCAGCATTCCGGTTCACCTACAAGCGCATCTATTTAGGTTTCAGATTACTAAAAAAGCTAAAGAAGCTAAAATGCTTCTATAATTGCACCAGCAAATTCAGATGCCATGAGTAAAAATAGAAAACATCAGCAATTATAAAAAATACAATTTTATTCATATAGCACTTTTTATGATTGGTGTAACAAAGCAGCTTTACAGAATCCAGGACTAAATCACTGTAGAACAGACTAGCCATCCATGGCTAACAGAGTAGGTACAGTTAACAGTCAGTTGAGGTACATTCTTGGAGTAAAGAGTAGTTTGAGAGTCTCTAGTCCACAGCAACAGGATAATCAATCTCCGCCAAAGCGTTTGAACAGCAGTTGCCCTCAAATGGAGGAGGAGTAAGTGGGAAGTTGAAACAAGCAAACCAGTAGAGAACACTCGGGATGAGGTGGTGACCTGGAGCATAAATGGTGATCAGACAAACTAGATACATGGGCAGCAGTTTCCCTAGAAGAAGATGGTCCAAAAAGTTATGGTAGACAAACGGAAATTTCTACTTACGTTTACAGGCTGTTAGTGTGGATAACATAGGCAGCCAGGAATACAGCACTTGGGGAGCAGTGTGTGGAGGCAGTACCTTGATCAAGATTACCTTAAAGGTGCTCAGCAGTCTTGATCACAGGGCAAACATCACCTCCCAGCTCTACACCCTTCATGGAAAACTTCTAGTTAGAATTTCTTGTCTAATGACTTACATTTTATTGTTGAAAAAGTCCATAAAATCATCACTACTATCATTTGCAGGTATCTGTAATTGTGGATTTTTGTTAGAGTCCATGAGAGACATGGCACAGTAAGTGTCCTACTGAAATCTCTAAAGCTCTCCTTCCAGGCAAGTTTGGTTAATCGCCATTTACTTTCTAGTCTTTAAACCTTTTGCTTTAAAGGGTGTGTTTGATCGTTATACCAAGGAGCAAGCTTTTCTATCTTTTACATCTTAGAGGTGCGATGGAATCTAATGTGGATCGAAGAGAGTTCTCGAAGCATTCAGTTAGGTTATCTAATTCTGCTGCACCACAGAGAGGCAAATGGGCTTGATAAATCTGGGAGGTTTTCAACTAAACTAAATGCTACGGCTGATGTTATAAAGTGGCCCCCTATAGTCACGCATGAACACACCACAACGAGAACAATGTGAAATTCTTTCTCTGCATTTCACCTGTTTACCAAGTGAAGGCATCTGGGGAGAAAGTGTGTGGGGATGTATCAGCTGTATTGCATTATAATATTGCTGCAAGCAGGATTGAAACCTGTGTGGGGGAATCCCCATTGCGTTTCAAATTATTGTACGACTAATATGAAAGCAAGGGGATGTGCTTACATTACGATTAAGATCATATTTAATAAGGTAGTGATCTGAGATTACTGTGGTCTGTGGAAGAAAACCTATGTTATCCATGTTAACTCCAAGCACTGGGTTGTTAGCAGCAAGGTTTATGGTGGGAAAACAAACTAATGGAAAAGAAAAAGGTGCTCAGATTCCCCCTCCCCAAACCACACTGCAATGCTTCTGTAGACTTCAAAACAGTGAGGGTATACCATGTGCCTTCCCAAAAGAGACACCAGAGAAAAAAACTGCTATTCGGGTATAAAAAAGTACCATGTACCAAATGATACTCCTATCTAAACAAAAGAACATACATTCCACAGGCACATGTATACACACACACACACACACACACACACGCACAAAAAAAAAAAAAATCAGAACTGACGGATCTATTCAGCTAGGCGCCACTTGGGCCCTTGTGATCTACATCACAGCCCATGTATATACAATACACAATCAGAATCAGACCAAACACAGGCCAAACTAAGCTTCACCATAGGTTCATACTACTCAAAAATACACAACATTGTGGGTGAAACAGAAATGGAGAACAAGATGCAAAACCAGACTACTTTTAGATCCACCCATCCATTGTTTATTCTTCACAAGGGGTGCGGAGGGTGCGGGAGCCCATCCTAGTGTTCACAGGGCAAAGCTAAAGAAACACCTTTGACAGGTCACCAGTATCTCATCCACACATTCATCCACACATTCATCCACACATTCATGCCTTGGGGCCCACAGGGCCACTGTGCTGCCAGTCACTTTTAAATGGATTAAGTTACTCAGACTGAAGCACTACTGAATCACTACAGGCACATTTAGCCTCTGGTCAAAGCTTTGGAATTGTGAGGTCTGGCCTTTGCTTTTTAACTTGAAGTTGTTGCAACCTAGCAGTGGTTCTCTAGCAGTGGTTCTCTAGCAGTGGTTGCTTTCTAACCCCTGCCCCTATCTTGACAGTTGTGTGGAAGTGTCACCGTGTCATTGTCACTACATCAGCCAAGTGCTGGACCTGCCACTCGTGGGGCTATGTGGCAGGTCAGCAGTCAGGGGATATCCTGCCGATTGACAATCTAAGGGAAGCGGACCTGGTGTGACGTGATACACTCTTGGAATAGCCTTGACTGCAGCTGAATGGGATGGCTGTCTGCGGCACCTGTCAGTTCATTCGCCTCTCTCCAGTGATCCCTTCATCCTTTGAAACAGCACGTCAGAGATGTTTAAGGTGCTTGTCACTCTGGCATCAAGTACATATTTGAAGGCTTCAAATTTCTTTACAAACTTAGAGCTTCAAAGGGGACTTTCTGACACTCCATTTTTTCTTTTTCTTGTTCATTTTCAAGCTTGTAAAAGAGTTGGACAGTTTTTTTTTATTGCCTTCCTTGATTCACATTTGCTTGGCTGGATAGACTCTTGTGTAACATAATTGTCCTTGTTTTCTAACTGTTACAAATGGAGCCTATATGCCCCTTTTTATGCCACTGATTTTCCTGTCATGGTTTAAACTATATTATTTAGCCATCAATCTTCTAAGTGAAGTTGGCCAGTCAATCAAATTGGCCAAGATCTGGATTTTTAAAAAAGTCACATCAATGCTTTATTCCAGATTGATAAGAACAGCAAAGCTAGATCTATTTAATTCTTCTATTTTTTTGGATTTGGGGCTTTGCTGTGTTTTTCCCTTTATTTCTTTGGTTTAGTTCTTTTAAGCCAGTTCTAGTTTGTTCCTGTTATGTACTTTCTTTTTCATGGATCATCATGCTCTCAATGTGTCTGTTTGTTTTATTAAAACATGGGCTTCAACAAACAACAGTAGCTCCCAACTGCATTGTGCCTCTTCATCTCCCCTGTTATATACATGCTATGATCCACATTTTAAATAAATCATAGCACACAGAGTGTTAATAATAGAAGAATAATTCTTTTTACACACTCACGGTTGCTTTACAATTGTACACACACGCAGTGCTCCCCAGCTGGCATTATGGATACTCCCCAAAGCTCCTCAGGCACAGGGAAACATCTTTCTGCAGGTGGGACTGGGAAAACTCCTCAGTGATGTGCCTGGGAAAACTCCTAAGCCAACAAACCGTACATAACAAAGCAAACAAAACCAGTGTAAGGCAGCAATCATGTGCACTTATACCTGAAGTGATGAAACACACACACACAAAGTCTCAAATAAAAAGCACTTTTCCACATGTTCCATGTGTGTTGGAATAATGTAGTATTCCTGGAGCTTTGCTTTTATTATGAGAAGTAGCTATTACATACGTACCCTATACCCCGTGTCCACATACTGTATATGTGTATTGCTATACTTCCAGTCATACTACTGGAAATAAAGTGGGTATTATGACTCATAACAAAGCCGTTTTATTGTCACGATTTCACATGTCACATTAAATGATACAGTGTCACACCGAAGGATGTACCACACCAAGAGACAACTCATCCTGTAACCTTTTGATGTCACATCCTGTAACTGTTCATCCTCACTGCCAGCAGATCTGAGTTAATGGATTCGTTCCTGTTTTTGCACTATTTAAGAACTGAGATTTCCAATATACTTTGTAAAATATTGCCTCACTGTATATTTAGATTTTTGATCTATTCCTCTATTCCACCTTTGATACTCTTGATTTCAGTTTTTTTTTTTTAAATTTTGCTCTGCTTCGTGTGGAATACGTGCCTTTTCTACCTTAATGAATGTGTCTGCCCTTGTTCGGCTTGCATATTTTACTGGAATAAGTGTTTGTTATACTTGTCCACTGGCCCTTGACTGTTAGTACAGAAAATAAAGTTGTATCTGCATATATTCTCCACTAATCCTTATACATGACCCCTCCCCTTCAAATGTCTCCAAACAATTGTTTGTTTAAAAATCACTACGGAATCCATTTCTGTGACAATTTTTTTTTTTTATCAGAGCTGGACACAATTAAATACAAATGACAAAATGGTAATCTATCCATCCATCCATCCATCTATATTTCAAATACACGTAGAATTGAAATCACATGATTTCTGTTCTTCATGTTTGATATAAATGTAATTAACTGACTAAATGGCTAATAAAATCTGTTTTGTTTCACTAGGGAATGCTGCTGCACCCTCAGTGCAACTATATACACAGCCCTCGGTGACAGTTATATTAATAATGTGTGAAATGCCTGGCACGGTTGGAAAAACTGTGATGGCCATTTTAGCCCTTTTGTGCATTCATTTCAGGTCATGGTTTTATATGCCGCTTTGGTCAGATGGCCTTAATTTAACCTTGGGAAGAGAAACAATGTCTCTTTTCATCTGGAACAGTCATAACTTATGTCAAATGACTCAACAGCTGCAAACAGAGTTAACATGTTTAGATAGGACATAGAGTGCTTTCTATATGAGACCTTAGAGAGATGCTATTTTTTTTTACTGCTTTGCATGCAGCAGTGACAGTATATGACAGCATGGAAAACTCTCCTTGTCTGGCCCAGTTTGCACCCTATCATCTCTAGCTAAATAAAAAGAGATGAACTATCTGCTCAGATTTTGGTCATGAAATACTCCCTCTCCTGCTCCGCTCTGAGGATTAATCCTGTTGTTCTTTGAATTGGCAGTCAAACTCATCGTCACTGTCGCGTTGATTACATGCATATCTGTCCTTTTCATGCAACCCATGCGTTATGTAATTATTTCTCCTTCCAGTCTTAAAGCCCAGGGACACTGTTCCTTTACACGAATGCAACAACCTTTAATGGAATAGATTTAACATTAGAGAGATGACAAAATAGATGATTAATAACTTTCATTTTTAAGGTTACATTATTCCTAGAAAATACATCAATTTGAAAGAAGCCTTTTCTTTATGGATATTTCTGGGCAAAGCTTTTTAAGAATTAAATTGCATTTGCTCTCATTTTAAATGGCCAAATGGACTTAATTTAAAGAATGTATTTAATGTCCAAAAGTATCCAGACAATCCTTCTGATCGGTAAATTAAGGAAGTTTAGGGCCACCAAGTCCAAAACCAAACATTGGCTAGAACAACAGTGCCCAATCCTGTGGAGAGCCACGATCAAGGAGGGATTAGCTCCATTTCTAATATCAGACGCCCTTAAACCCTTAATTATCTGGGTCAGTTCTGTTATATAGAGCTACAACTCTGCAGAGGGTTAGATCACCAAGACCAGAACCATCCACCTCAGCATGGTACACACACCCCAAGCATTGGACTGTGGATCGATGGAAATGTGTTGTCTGGAGTGTAGGTGTTCCATCAAAAACCTTTAAGATGACTTGAAGAGAAGATTGTGTAAAGAAAATTCTTCTGAAACTTAGAAAGGGACCCAACTCAAACTACGAGAAATTAGTATTTTGCGTACGATTGCCGATGAAATATAATGCAAACACTTCAATAGACCAACATACTATATGTGTAAGAAATATATTCCATTCAGCCTGCAAACAGGTATGTATTACAAGATAAAGCAGGAAGTAAATACTTAGTTTCACTTCTAAAATCAAGGAGTGGTATAGGGGCAATGGGTGTAAATGGGAGATGTATTACTCAAAATGTGGGTATTCCGCTAATATGACTATAAAACAATGGTAAGAATGAGAAATGCTCCTTTTGTTGCAGAATCTGTACACAGATGCTATTTCATTTACTTTTAAAAGGATCTGCTCATTCTTTATATTTAACTCATTTTCCAACACAGAAACATGTACAAATGAAATTTCCCAACCTATTCAAGGGATCCCAATTATTATGCAGTTACTCTGTATGCACCGTGGCCCATGGAGAAACATTGTCTCATCTCATTATGTACGAGTACACAGCTGCTAATGACACTGAAGTAACCTTGAACATTAAACCTTGAAAATGCGTGCTGTGAGCTACTGACAACAAAACAACAGATACATTTTGGTAAGTGCTATCATAGGAATTGATGGTGATTGCTATGTTATTCACATTCCGGCTTTGATCAATACAGTAGCTTCCACAGAGCAAAAGAAGGCTTTAGGTGCAACTAAGTAAATTACTTGAGAGGCTATGGAATACTTATCTAATATCTCTAACACATGCTGATGCTTCTCACTAACAGTAAAATGCAGCTGATTTTACTATAGGAAACATCTGATCTGAGAATTTAGTCTCCTCCAGTGGGAGAATACAGTGGGAAAGTAATAAATGTGACCTTACACACAGCTAGACACATAGTCTGTGTAGCCCTGTTGACATCGACTCCTATGTAACCAGAATGAATGAGCTTAGTTTTAGATGGTCCTCGCAAGTCACATCAGAATGGTTTTGGCTTGCTAGGTATTCAGCCACTGAGTACAAAGTTCTCTCTTTTGCATTGAAACAATCTTAGCTTTGGCTTTTCAGCATTTTACACCTAACTACCACTGCCTGAAGTGCTTTGTAGTAAAAGTGACTAAAATGGTCGCCAATGCGACTAGATTTTTTATTTTGCCACTAGTTTTTTCATTTCAGTTGCCAATGGCGATCAGCCCCTCACAACCAAGAGAGATTTAAATAGCTAAAAGTACAAGAAAAGTGAGATCTTATAATGTGCATATATGCTCAAACCGAGTCTGTCATTCCCAAGACACTATTGTGCGATTAGTTATGGGAATTTCGACTCATTTTAACGAGTCTGAACGGATCACTAAGAAGTTTCGGTTCCTTTGGCTCCCAAACACAGGTAGGTAAATAATGTCTATGCCCAAACGACTCTTCACTTTCCCCAATTTAGTCAAAGAACTGACTCCTTCGCAACTGAGACATCTCTATAGAGAGCACTGTTGACAGAGTTCCGTTTCACAGGAAACGCACAACCTGGCAACCTGTTACAGAGCGTGTTCTAAAATATACGAAAAATAAACATTAACTACATGAGAAACACTATATTTTACTTTGGCAGCAATTTAGTCTGTGTCTGGATTTCTTGTTTCGTTTTAATGCTCTGTACCTGCGGTAAGACTGGAGACACAATATGCGATGACAATATATTTTTTATTTATATCGCATTTGACATAGATGATGGCTCCTAAAAATGATTTGGCCTCTAAATATTTGTGTTTAGGAGCCAAAAGCTCCTAAGGTTTTCATTTTGTCTGTTGCCCTGCAGTGCTATCAGGCTCTTTTTGTGTAGCTCCCCACAATAAAACAGCTCCCCTCACACTGGCACTCTGATCCAGGAACGTCTGCATGTTACAGACTGTATGTCTAGGCATGGAGCTCTACCATGGGGTCATGTGTTGACATATTATAGGACTAACTCTACCTCACTGGTACTGTAAGATAGGTTCTTTCTTGTCTGCTCGAGTACAGGTTTTGCATTAAGACCAAGGAGTGTGATATCCACTGGTCGGGCATCGCACCCCTCTTCTGATGCTCTGAGGCACTTGAAAGGCATCAAGAAGACCAATTATATCTTTTCTTTAAAAGCTTCCGTTTCTGGGTACAAAAATGGTAAAGTGGATGCTGTCTCCTGATGTTATCGGTGGTGCATGAGCCCACTTTGCTCTGTTCATGCTGGTAGCACAGGTGACGAGGAGCTTGGAGGGCTGGGGTTACCCAGTCCCGGATGGCTGCCCCTCAGAAAAAAACTGTGCTGGAGTGCCTAGCATGTGGTGGAGTGGGCACATCATGCCTCTGCCATAGGCCATCCAGGGATTAACGGTTCCAAAAGGAAAGTAATGGTGACCTAATATGGTGCATGATATAATGAACATAGTGTGGTCATACTCAGTATGTGCTAAGAGTCAACGCACCTTTCCTGCCAGTAAACATATGCCTTTGCTGATACACCTTTACTGGCCTGTCTTATCAGTTATTGGTCAGCCTGATCTCTAGTTTACCATCCTCAGTCCAATAGTCAGGCTGAATGCTCCATCCAGGAACTTGGTAGGTGACTCCAGGCCAACTGACAACACAACTTGTCAGAGTTCTTGGCCTGGGCATAGTACCCTCTGTGAGTGTCACCTCTGTTTACTGGCCAGAATCATGACAGTTATATTGACTCCTCTTGGTTTTGCACCTGCTATAGCCAGAGGAATATCACAGCAACACTGCAGAGACACTGTTCCTTTGTTGGCTGCAAGTGTAAAAATCTTTTTATCTTTGTTATGTGTGTAATGGTTTCTTTCTTGATTAGATTAAATCTCCAACTTTCAAATATCTAAAATTTTACTGGGGACTACACTGCACAAGTACATTTTTGACTAGCATTAGAGGGTAGAGCTGCTCCTGTATTAAATTTAGACCTCTGTGGAATCCTTCTTTCTTCTTTCCTGTTTGAACAAGAAAGTCACATTGTATGTCATGCAACCATACAGAGAACGTTGGACCAGCAATCTACACTTTAGAAGTGCACTCGCAAATGTCATGATGCAGCTGTAAAGACTACAATAAATTCATGATCCAGTCAGTAAAGTTAGGCCTCGTCCACACGGATGTTTAAGGCTTGAATAAATGAACGCTCTCTGAATGCCAAAGCCTCTTTTGTGTTGCGTTTTGGATCTGCGCTTGATTGACTTCAGTGAGTAAGTACAAGTAAAGTAGACATAAGTATAAAAGTAAGTACAATTTAAAATTTTAAACACAAATCTGAAATTTTCTAAAATACAAAAAATTAAAAGACAAGGAGCACCACGTTAGAGATAAAAAATGTAAGCTAATAAAATGTAGATAAATGTAGCAGCAGTGTGTACAATGTGCAAATGGAATGTTAAAGTGCATTGTGCCATATTACCAATGTAGTTCCAGGGTGTGGTGGTTTCCCTCTGAAGCCATCATTAAACATTTCTGAGCCCAGTCTTCTCTCCCCAGTTGTGGATTTGTCACTAGTCAGACTGCCGGCGGTAGGTACTTATCACTGCTGCCAAGAAACAATATTAAAAATGCTATAAACATGGTCATAATTTAGCCATTGTCAGAGTCAGTCAGGCCTTGCATCCAACATGTTGATTATAAGAGCCAACTGTTTGCTTATCATCTAATGCATCAAAGACCTTGATGTGCATAAACAAGATAATTAACATTATTTTCTCAATCTGTGAGTGAATATTATGTGTTGACTTATCTGTGGATTTCAAACTATAAATGTAGGACGCTGCTATAAATTTTCAGTGAGTGTCATTGCCTGCTGTTCAGCAGTTATGTAGCCTTTTGTTCTAAAATACAGTTTCAGCAGCAACTGACCACAAATTCTTTGACTGGTATCTTGCCCTTGTCCTTCTCTGAGGCCACAGATGGCATCTGTGCAATAACTCATCATAAATCACTTTATAAGATAGGTCTGAAAGCCCTGGCGTCAGTTTATCCATAAAATGGATTATGTATAACTGTATGGAGCGTGCTCTATATTAGATTGCACCAGATCAGAATCTTGGTGCAGGCATTTTGCGAGAGGGCTTCTTGAGCACAGCTTAATGACACAAGGCATGGTTTCTAATCTTGTCAACCCACTAAAGTCCCTCTGTATTCATTGCTCATAATTGTTAGAAATGGTTGGACGGAGAATGAACCAACTGAGTGAATGTACAGCAGCTGATTTCTCTAAGATAACACAATCATGTTATTGTGGGTAGGAGCTAAGGCTTCCCAGATAAGGAGTTATTTAAGTTCTATTGCACGGATGTCAAATCTTGTCAAAGTGGAGTGCAAGTGCTTTTTCACTTTTGCTTCAGGTGTTTGGGCTTGTTTCAGGAAATGAATGAATGAAGAACGTCTAATTCTTGACAATGTTTCACCACAAATGTCTAATTTCCCTCATCTACCACTTCTATCTTAAATTTTAAACATTAATTTGACATGGAGGTGGTTGCTGAGACACATCCATTAGCTATATGTAAAAACAACTGCAAGATAAATTATATTAATAAATTATAATCATTATAAATACAGAAGCGCAATCCATAATGTTAAATAATATTACTTTTTAATATTCATATCTATGTTTTCAAACTTGTCTTTTCTAATTATATAAGTAAATTGAAAAGTCTTTTGCTCAAAGCCATGTGTTGTAATTTCAAGGGAATATTTCTAAACGTACTATTGGTCTAAGTTTCAAGTTTTATTGTCATACAGATAACAATGTGGCATCATTACTGTAATGAAATTCTTAGGCTCTTCTAAAGAAAATACTACAAAAAGCTTAATTACATAAATGCATTTTGAATGAGGGGCTTCACGTCTTAGAATGAGCTTTGGATTTTCATCAGAAAGCTGCCAAAAAGAAGCAGAGCACGCTCTGTCCAGAGCTAAACAGTAGATCTGTCACTCAGACTTTGATATTTTCTGTGGCCTATGGGTAAAAAGTGATTTACAAACAGATACTAGTTTCAGATTGATGAGGTTTGACCAGTTGGTTTAGGGAAAAAAAAGTAATCACAGTGGCCAGCACAGCACACACTGAGATGAAACTACCCTGATCATGTCTTTGTTGTGCTAAGAATGGTCCACCGCTCAGATAACATCTGGTCATCATTGGTCAGATGGTGGTTTCCACTAAAGGATGGGGTAGAACAGGCCTGACAAATTATGCAGCACCAGCTGGACTAATCTGTAATTGTAACCCTAAAATTGTAGGTATACCCGACAGAATTGTCAGTGAGTGTAGTTACAAACAATATGGACTTCATAAACTGGTGTCCCACAAGAGTGCCCTGTAGTTTAATTGCCTATGAGAACCAATACTGAAGACTCAAGTGGTCAATTAGTATTCAACTCCACCTCTCCTCTGACTTCCAAGTGTTTTACAACCCATTGCTTTTAGATAATTCAGATTAAATAAGACACAAAGGAACAAAGCACTTATTGAAGACTAATTGCTAAATTATTTCTTTAGTTCACTGAATTTCCTTTTTGCCGGATTTAGTATCTGAACATCATTTGTATCTTGTGAACTATTTTGTAATGTTTGATAAGGAATTACACACAGATGCTCTTTTATATTGCTCTTCTCATTCACTTTGCTCCTATTTAAAGAAGCAATGCAAGTAATACTTAACAATAAATTCAGTGGGTGTCTTCAGAATGTATTTACATAATTTGTGATGTAGTAGCAAGCATTTAATGCTTCAAAATCTGGCTATTTTACATTGAAGGAAGGAACATTAGCAGCTATCATGTCTCCTCATGAAAGATCTGTTTCTACTGAATTATGAAGAGCATTCGAAACCAAAATTAAGAATGCGAGAGAACCTTAAACATATTTAAATTCCAAACAGGCTGCGGTTTTACACAGATAGAAAGAGTGCTGCAGATTCATAGATTTATGGCCAGACTCTAACAATTATTGGATGAATGGATGAACAAATTTGCTTATGATGTTTTTTAAATCAAAAAAGGACTGAATTTACAAAAGAGTGAAAGAGCTGGGGAATGAGTGAACCCAGAGCATGTGAGCTAACACAATTGGAATCATTTAAAAGTCAAAATAATTAAACACATTTTCATTTCTGATCGTGAAAAGTGAAAAAAAAAAAAATATATGAGAAGCCCAATCACGAGTGTGTGTGTGTGTGTGTGTGTGTGTGTGTTTGTGTGAGCATGGGGTTACGAGTAAACTGGCTCTAATCCCCAGCTTGTACCAAAAGAGCAAAGGGACAGGGGATCTCTGTTCTATCTGTGCATTTTCTGTGAATCCACATTAAAATTCACATTTGGTTGGTTTGGCTGGTATTCATATTCGATTCCTTCCATACTTGATGAACTGACAACTATTAAATAAAGGATGATTATCACCTTGTAAAGCAGTAGCCTTTTTACTACAATAAGGACCATAAGAACCAAAGCGATTTTCTTGCACGTCTTAATTCTTTGATGCACTTGTTCATCTATGATCTGCCTTTTACATAGACACTTCTTTCCAGTTATGATAAGTATAGCAATATGCTCAAACAGGGATTAGGAAATGATCAATATGAAGATTGGGACACTTTGCTGCTTTTGAGCCTCAAGGTCAAGGATAGTGATGCTACCTTAAGATGGCGGTTCACAGTAGTGCAGTGGCTTCTCAGTATCCAGCCAACATATTGCTAACTCCTTTCACTAACACAGGTACGTACTGTATGTGGTGAAGTACAGTTCATCAGAACTTCTTTAACTCATGGATTCCAACATAGTGACTTAAAGTAGTGTTAGGCAGACTCTGTCTCCTGTGGTCCGCAGAATTCCAGTCTTTCTGGCTCCCTAGACAGCCAGATTCATAATACAACTCTGACAGAGTGGATACGAGGAACTGATTTTCCTTTGCCTCAATGAAAATATGGCTAAATAACAACATGCCAGATTCAGCTTAGCAGATTTACCAGATTACCAGGAAAAGTAATTCAGCTAAGGTGACTCTGTGTTTACATTAAAATAGACTGGTGCACAAACTGTCCCCCAGCAAGCAGATATTGTTCTGAAGTGCTCAAACACCTAAAGCTGAAATGCCAGCTACATTACTTGCTCTGGGAGTTAATGCAAGTTCTCAGGGACCTACACGAATAAGCAACCAGCCTTTCTTTTCGCCATGTTGTACTTAAAGCTAGTAAGCCCACCCAGAAGCCCATCACTGTCTGGCCTAATGGTGCTGCTGCCATGCTGCAAGACTGTTTTGAGCACACAACTGACAGATCTTCAAAGAAATGGCAACCGGTGAGAGCAAGGCTGACCTGGAGGATTATCATTATCACAGTCATCTACCTCCGGCTATCAGCAAATGCATTGATGTCACCACCACAAGGAAGATCACCATCTTCCAGAATGGAGAGACATGGTTTCTTTTCAGGGCATGAGACAACACTGTAGCACTGAAAGCAGCAAAACTGGAGGCTGGAATTAATAGGGCAAAAGGCAACTACGCTCGCAAGATACAGGATTGTTTATCCACCACTGACCCTTAAAGCATGTGGAAGGGCGTCAAGACCAACACTGCTTACTACAAGAGAGATGTTAAATGCCCTGAGGGCCCTCTTCCTGATGCCCTCAACACATTTTATGCCCAGTTTCCAACAGCACCAGGCTTGCACTTCCACCAGGAGAACTGCAGTGTGTCGGCTGAGGATGTGGTCCCTGTTGAAGGTCCACCCCTGGAAAGCAGCAGGCCTGGACACATCACAGGTTCCAAAAGTCAATGCTCATTAATTCACAGGAGTACTGACTGATATCCTTAACACCTCACTCTGCCAAGCTTTGGTGCTGATATGTCTCAAGTCACCTACGATCATCCCTGTGCCCAAAAGCTCAGCAGTGACATGTGTGAATGACTATCATCCTGTGGTTCTGACCCTGAAATGCCTCAAAGGGCTGTTTATGGCCCACCTAGATACCATCAGCATCAGTGTGGACCCAGTATGCCTACAGGAAGAACCATTCTACATCTGAAGCAGTTTGATCTGTTATTCACTCGTCCCACATTCCCATGGAAACCAGGGTGTTAGACTGCTCTTTCTGGACACATGACATCTCCTCCTCCATCACCCTTGACATGGGCTCCCCCAGGGATGTGTTTTGCGTCATCTACTGTACATTCTACAAACATAACTGTTCAGCAAGTCACCCAAGCAATTCCATTGCGAGTTTTGCTGATGACACGGTTGTGGTGGAAAGCAAGCAACCTCTGCATCAGTGTGGAGAACACAAAGGAGATGATTGTAGATTTCAGGAGGAGAGGTCACCCGCTTTTATTTTCTTAGGAGGCTGAAGTGTTGTGCAAATATTAGAAATTCAGTAATTAGAACAGCATTCTGGACCTGACAGCTACAGGTGTGTAGCGGAGATCCTCAGTTCCTATAAAACAGGACGGTATGGAAATCGCCATTCTGCCGACAGGAAGGCACAGCAGAGAGCAGTAAATCTGCTCAGAAGATCATTCTTAACAGTCTTCCATCCGCTGAGGACATTTATATGAACAGATGCAGAAGCAGGCCATCCTGCATTATGGAGGACCTTAAACACCCTGCATATGGACGGTTTGCCCTCTTCCCCTCAGGCAGAAGACTGCAAAGCATTACAACAAGAACATTAAGGCCTAAAGCCAGCTTCTTCCCAGAGGCTCTCAGACTCATTAACTTCCTACTTCATTGACTGACCTCACTGCCCCTTTTCCTCCATGGTGCTGATATGGCTATTCTGCTGCTCTGTTTTTCTTCTTTATTGATAGATTTTAGACAGAATTTAAAATATATAGTTATTTTTAGTGTCTTTTACTTATTTATTAGTACCTGCTTTTATAATACACTGCTGGACACTGAATTACAATAAATTAACTTTGAACCTTCACCCTTAAAGGAAATGGTAATGAGAGACTATTGGATATTGTCATGGGAGCTGTGCAGAGTGACCTTCAAAACACTTGAATCCGATATAAAGGGCTTGAAAATAATGAAAAAGTCTACACATCAACCAAGCCTGGAGAACTCCTGAAGAAAAACTGTCGAGTAAATTCCTCATGTAGTGCAAAACAAAGAGTTTGTAGCTGGGGAAGGATGCACTGATGTCATGGAAAAAAATAAAAGTGTAAGCATAAGGTTCTGTGTAATCATTACAATTAAATGCTCAGAAATTCTAGCAAGGACAACTTTTGGTTAACCTTAGGGGTTATCTTTGTAATGCTTTAACCAAATGAAAGTCTCTGGTTAGGGTTATTTCTATTCTTTTTATGTAAAAAACATAAAAAAATTTTTTACATTTTTCTCTGTACAGTACATTTCTCTTTAATGAAAAAACATGATTGGCAATGATACTTAAGTACTATATTTCTATTAAGTTGTAATTTCTACTATAGCAGCTCTTCAGCTGTAGTTTGTGTATTAAAATACTGTGCTAAATACCTTACATCAATACCTTAGCTTTAAACATCAGTTAGCCACAACACAACTAAAGGGAAAAACACTGCATAACTTGTGGCTTACATTAGGCACCAACTGAAAAGTTTTTGGTAATGTGTTTTGTAAGCCAGAAAAATGGAAAGTGTAAAGATCTGGTTGACTTTGACAAGAGCCAATTGTGATGGTTAGATGACTGCATCTTCAAAATGGCAGAAATGTTAACATTGTGAAGTGGTTAATACCTACTAAAGGTGGTTCAAGAAAAGACAAGCAGTGAACCTGTGACAATGTCATGAGCGCCTAAAGCTCACTGATGCATGTGGGGAGAGAAAAGCTAACTGCTATACCTGCTTTGACCACAGGAGGCACAGAGCTGCCCATGATTAGCTGGCAGCAGTGGCGCCTGTGAACAACCCTACTTAACCAGGATTTGTTGTCATGCTGACGGCTGAGTCTTTGTTGCAAAGCAAAACCTAACATTGTGGTAAATGGAATCCTGAGCTCTCTACCTGTTACTCAAGGTAGCTTTGCTTCCCATTTAGCATTCATGCTGAGCGCATCAAATACACATATTCAAAAAGATACACACAGAATATGGCCTTTTGATGAACTTAAACCCTGTAGCTCCCAGGCAATGAGAGTTGCCTTGGCCAGATAGGGGACAGCATTGGTAAGCATGAACAGGTCTTGCAACAAATAATAACTCTATGCATAGGACCTTTAATTAGCTGCTTGACCCTGATCCTCTCCACATAAGCCAAGGGAGAAGGTCTGGCTGCTGAGAGTGCATGGAACACTGTAGCTGTCATGGCGGACACTCCAACGGACTCAGCGAGGAGCTGGAGGTGGCCGCTTGCAAACCACCATCCTCTCAAGTGGATCTCATTGATCTGTCCTTAAAATTAGACAACCAACTGTGGGACCATAAATGCACTTGGAAGATGAAGCAGGTCAAAAGACCTGAGGGCAGCTCTTCAAGCCAAGAGCTCCAAGTTGATACTGTGCAAATCATGCACCTCGGCACATGCAGATATCCTGCCAGGAGCAGGATGTCCAAATGCAGAAGGGGTGGTTTTTATATTGTGGGCACGTGGGCCATCTCTGTTGCACCTCCCTTGAGTTCCTAGGAAAAACACAGGTCTGTCATGGTGTCAGGAACCTGTGATGGGTCCAACCTTATTTCCCCAAACCTCTGCGGTGTTCCTCAGCATGATGTTCGTGATGTACCCAGAGCAGGAGGGGTCCCTCCAGTCATGTGTGAACTTGAGAAAAGTAGAGAACTTAATTGACACAACCATCATCATCAGACTCTCAGGTTGCTGCTGGTCTCTATGGACCAAACTCTGCTACTGTCTCATATTGATGGCTGTTCTTTCAGGCTGGGGCTGGTTACCAGACCCAACCCTTCTCTGTACAAACTGCCTAGAGTGGTGACCAGAAGCAGTGTTATCTGCTTACTATGCTGTAAACAGATAACTCTGCTTCTGT
>JBBPDB010044641.1:0-11229 GCA_037974465.1 Brachypetersius altus | reverse complement strand
AGACTTGATTTTTTTTCACCGCACAAATGTCGGAAAATTAGAGTTCCTGCACTTATTTTTTCCCACTTCAAGCACTGCACACAGCTATTAGTTTTGGTAAGTCTTGCTTGTTTTTGTTATTCACCAGCTTCATGTCCATCAAAATACCTTTCTTGGTAATGAAGAGCAAACTATATTCACACTGAACTGAGAATCTTTAACAGCTGTAAGAGTTTAGTGACGAGTGCTGTAAGAGTTTAGTGACGAGTGCTGTAAGAGTTTAGTGACGAGTGCTGCCATTATTAAGAGGATAAAGTGAGTGGGGTTTGGCAGCGCTCCCATTATAATAGTGTATTTGTTAGTTATTCTTGCAGTTTTTGTGGAAAACAGGCTCAACATGTTGGAAAGCTGAGTGCGTTCAAGCAGTCATTGCCAGTTTTTAGTGGCGAAAAGAGACCAGTGACTGCCCGTTTAGCTCATTTACCTAGCAGCATCTGTTACTTAGCAACAAGAAGCCCACCTGCCCCCACCTAATCTTGCCTCCCTGCCATTTAACACAAACTGAATCACGATGACCGGGAAGAATGCAGCTCTGCCAGCCGTGTTTTCGAGTGTTATCTTCTGTGTGCTGCCTGCCAGAATACCCGCTGTTACCACAGGAACTCTCCGAGCATTCAAATCGTCTTGGCTATAAAGCAGAAGCCGTAGACCGTTGTTTTTCTGCAAGGCTGCAGACACACGGCTGACCACTAGAGGGTTCGGAGAAATGTTATTGTCAATGGTGGCACAGTTTCCAATCATTTTTCATCCAGAGCGATTGCAGGCCTTTCGGTTCCAAGTCTTTTGGAAGGTATAATGGAGCATTAGATTATTGTGGGACACTGAATTTTAGGCTACTGGTGCAGTGCTGTATAGATCAGACATGCCTTTTATACTTGGTTCCATCTCACAGTCTTGAGTGGTTAGTTTGGCCAAAAATGGAAAATCTATGTAATAGGACTGAGAAACCAATAACCACATTTAGCATTAGCATAGAACTGAAGCTCATTTCAAGCTCATTTCTTCAGTAAGGTTAGCTCACACTACTTCACCTGTTTATTAATTTGTAGATCATAAACGATGTGTCTTGTTGGATTTTGTGTCTCATCCTCACTAAAGTGTAGCCATCTTGAAACCAAGTCAATAGCTTATAAATATTTTAAAATATATAACCTCCTGAGACCCGGCCCATTAATGTATGTCCATTATAACGGACATTTTGTTCACCTGTATTTTCCTTAAGTATTTGGAGATACCCCATCAAGCCCTATAGTATTCTGTAGAGGGAATCCTGGGCTTTCCAGTGATGTGTGAGGGGTTTGCATGCTAGGAACAAGGATTGCAATGGCAAATACATGAGGTGCACCAAATGATCCTCTTTTTAATGTAAAATAATACATGCTTCCAGGATGTATTTACCCAGAGGATGTTCTATGACTAAAATACCTGTTTTGTTATCCTTGCAAGCAACAAGCAACAGAAGAATGATACAGAATTGTATTGTTTTTGTCAAACTGAATGTGTTCTTGGGTTAATGTTTTTTTTTTCTTCCAAAATTCAGTTCTATTTTCACTTGGGAATCATCCTGTTGTCATCTACAGTGGACATGCTGGGAAATTAACATGAAAAATATATTCAAAGAATGGTGTAAGGTGTTTTTTTTAAGGCCAGGAAATGAAATGAAATTGTAAGACACCTTTTTTCTTCGTCTCTCAGGAGTATGACATTTGATTCACTGTTTGCATCATGCTAATGGTTAACTATTAACTATTAAGTGTTAGCAACATTAGCCTTGAGGCACTGGTGCAAATCCAAAGGACCGAAAAACTTTGCTGAACTTTTCAAAATGCACAAACGTGTTCCTCCACAAAGTAAGGTGCTGATGGGAAGGGGTGGTATAAAAGAGCTGTCTCAGCGCTGAATGGTGTGGGCCGTTTCTCTGTGCAGAGTGAGCAGAGCCTTTTATCCAACTGAGCTGTAAACTGTGGAGTGCTGTACATGTGCACTGAAGCATTCAGAGAATGCTTCATTTGTTTGCTAATTGTTTTCGCTGGGCCGCTGTTTCAACTGATTAGTCACCGCCCATGTACCACCTTGGTATTTCGAGAAAGCATATTGTTGTATATGCACTCCCAAGAAAGGCTTTCGACTGTAATGAACACATTCCCAGTATGTGCTTATGCTCTTGTGTGTGTTTTGGCGATAATTAAAAACATACATTGTTTGTTAGATCTTTCAGTGTCTGTTGTGACGTCTCAATCACCTAAACCACTGGTCGTCAACCTGATGCAGACACGCGTGCCTTGTTTTGATTGACATGCTCTCTTTCCTCTTGAGCAGCGATGAATGGGATTTATTAGCGTAACTGCGAAAGTGCATTGTCTTTCACTCTATGCCGCATTTCTTCCCTGCCAATAATGCAGGATAGTGCCTCGCTGACGGACGTTTTAAAGCAGCTTCCAGCATGCGTTGCAGTATTTAAGGGTTTAGACACGCCCACTCCCCTGATGTCATAATGAGCTCTCCACCCCAGTGAATCTGGGCCAAAAGGATTATGGGCTAGCTAGGGAGGGATTTAAACCTGACAACAAAGATAATTTAGAGAGAGGGCACAGGGGAGTCAGAGAAGAGGAAGAGTCGTGGCACTCACTCTTCACTTTTTCACGGCCCCGACGTTCATGTCTTTTTAAGAGCGAGATTGATTGCGCCTTGTCATGGGAATATAAGGTCAATCATGTCTGTTGACCCCGTGTAAGAGCGCTGTGTGTGTGTGCACGTGTGTGTGTGGAAGCCTGTTAAGCTATTCCATCAGGTCCAGGGGCAAATCTGCATCTACAAATCTGCTGCTCTTGGGAAATCAGGGATACGTTATCGTAAAGCTAGATTCTTTTTGAGAGCGTTAGAACACGTTATAGAAAGAATAAAATTACTCAGTAAAGTCTTGATTGCTATACATTTTTAAGACCGCCATCATCACTGTAAGTAAGAGTGCATTGCATTGATAATGTAAAGGTTCTATACAAGTTCACAGCATTTCCTGGTCTATCTTTATTTATAGTAAATGAAAGGGTCAGCGAAAGTAAAGCATAGTTCATTAGGACAAGTGAGGTTCTGTTCTTAGTCCTTCTCGAGAAATTCCTGGATTTTATTTTCTAAAGGGCCGAAAGATGAGCGGATTCATTACGGCACAAATGGCGCTTGTGGGAGCCAGTGATTGGGATGGTTGGGGATGGGGGAGCTTGGCACCCTGGAGTGCTGCCCATGTTCCAGTTCACCCATCCTTGCTTTGTGTGTTTGTCACCCCTGTTCGCTCCAGGCTTGTCCCCCCCCAATTCAAATGATGCGGCTTACTTAACAAAAACAAAAGCGTCTGGGGATCCCATGAGGTGTGGGTGTGTGTGTGTGTGTGTGTGTGTGTGTGTGTGTGTGTGGCAGAGAGAGTGCGAGTGAGTGAAAAGAAAAGTGAATTGAACCAAGCGGCTTTGTGCTTGTCCACTCCAAAACGTATCTTGGTTACTAAGCCCACGATTACATCTAGCCAAGCACACTACTGTTAAGCACACTTCAAGTAAACAAAAAAAATCCCTAAGCACTGAGGAACACTATCTTCATGTGGTCAGCTGTAGTGTGATTCTACTTTTCAGTAGATATGAGTGTGCTGGTAGTTTGCATTGAATTCATCTATGTATTGTGACTTTATGGAGTACTTTCTATCGGTTGGAAAGCCGCTATGGATAAAGGCCCAGTTGTATTGCAACCAGGCACTCAATTTTCTTGCTGAAATTACATTAATACATTCATCTCATGATCGGCAGGTTTGCATGGAAGACTTACACAAGGTTGCATCAGCAACCAACTGCTTTGCTGTGTTGCTCTCTAAAGGGGCTGTTCTTTATAGAACAGATAAAAAAATTGGGAAATAATTTTGCGCTGCCTCCAGTGACAAGCCACTCTAGTAGGTCCACCTACTTTGTATCATGAAGGTAGAATTCGAACCCATGGCCTCTTGGTCCAGAGGCAAGTATCCTACCTACTAGCCCACCACCGTGACTTTGACATAGTAGTGGCATGTGAATGTGTGTGGTCTGTGCAGAAGTGTTTTTATTGGATCTTGCGTATCTAAAGTTCTTGATTGCTGCTCAGTCTTGTAATCCCTCATCAGTGGTTTGGTTAGACTGGATGTTTCTATAAACCAGGTGGACTATTCTAAGTCCAGCAGCCCTTCTGCGTGTGGTAAACTCTGCTTTAATATTCCGCTGCTGTGTCAGGGCTGCTGCTGTGCTGAGAAGGATCCACCACTCAGATAATGATTGCTCACTGCTGTGGACCTTTTGAGGATCCTCACCATCAATGAATGGATTAAAGGAGGATAGCATATAAAACAGAGAAACAGATGGATGACATTCAATTAAATAAAATGAATAAATGAATGTAAAAATAAATACATCAGTACATACATACATACATACATACATATGTGCATATTAAACTATACAGTGTACCCATACGGTAAATAGAGCAGATGAAATGGCCAGTGAATATTAGTACAAAGTAAGTGTAGCTACTCAATTAGCTCTTCTGTATATAGATTTCTTCCCAACCTGACTATAAATTAATACACAAAAGGATCATGGTATGCTTTCACTGTTTATTGGTGCCGAGTTAGCTTGCCAGTCGGTGTCTTAACAGTTTTCAAATTCTGACCACAACATTGTATTATACTATACTGTATTACAGCCACAGATCAGATTACGGCTACAAGCATTTTACTGAAGAAAACATAATATCCCTAGGCCTACACTACTGATGGCTTTTAGCTATTGTGTCCAAAACCCAAATCCAGGACTGAAAATGGGGTAGTGGGATTACCTAAATCCAACATCAGATAGAGCTCCTGTTGGGGCGTCGCCACTGAGATGGAGTGTCTGATAGCTGAGGTTGGGGTGGGTCTGTTTGGGGGCGGGCATCAGAGGGCATTAAGTGGGTCAGACCATCATCCATTTGTTCCTCGTTTTCTCAAATCGTAGGGCACGTCTGGGGTTCAGGATTTTACGTCACCTACTCATCTCTGTTGTACCTTTAATAGCTTCTCGGATTATATTGAATGGATGCGTCTTTTTTTGGAGAGCATTGCGGTGCATTAAAAGCACCAGAAATAGCCCCTCTGGATTTGTGTGTCCCCATTACAGTGGACATCCCTCGTGGGTATGCGTGGTTATTGATAAAATTCAGTTTCAGGAGTAAAATATTGTGCTGTTATGTTAATGACACACTATTATGTGTTTGGCTTTTATTTTGGTTGTATGAAGAATAAAACAAAAAATATATGATTAAATTATTGACACTTAACATGAATGAATGCACACATTTGATGTGGTCTGATATGTACCGTATATGTCAACATGCAGAATAAATATGCCACAGCGCTGGGACAGCATCAGACACACACACACACACACACACACGTCAACACCCACGGACACGACCAAACGTATCCATGGCAACCCCCGTGGACCATGAAAGCCAGAGTTCAATCAAAGCCAAATTCAGTCGGCTGCACTCGTGTCATAATATTTAAACGCAGTGGTCCTCGCGAAAACAACCTTCCATGACCAACCTGATCTCATGACGTTTCGCGAAGCCGTCACGAAATACAGTTTGATCAAAAATATGTGCTGTGATCACAATTTAGGGCTTTTTTTGTGCTAAGACAATGCTTCACTTTTTCGTGCTACGACAAGGCTTCACTACCCTGTATTTTAATGTGCACTGCGTAACTTCAACAGTATCTGCATTGACTGGTGACTGTTACGGTTAGGGTTAGGGTTAGGGTTAAGGTTAAGGTTAAAGTTAAAGTTAAAGTTAGGGTTAGGGTTAAGATTAGGGTTGAGGTTAAGGTTAGCTTAAGGTAAGGAAACAACTCATTATTTCTCTCCTACTGTCCCTCAGTCAACAGTTAGCTCAGATACTGCCCATGTTATGCAGTGCGCATTAAAATGCACAATGCAGTGAAGCGTTGCCCTAACACAAAAAAATCGTGATCGCAGCACATATTTTGATTAAACCATTTCATGATAGCTGCACAAAATCTTGTTCGACCGGGCTCCCATGACCTTTCTAGTGTAGTGTTCCCATGGCAACTGGGTCATGAGTTTTGCTTACCATGCACAATCACAGACTGTGAATGTAAGCCAATGGCCAATAGATAAAAGCAATATCTTGATGGATCATAGCATAACATGAAGCCTGGCCTCTAAAGCATAACCACAATGGTTATTTCACTGTGTACTGTGTGTATATGGCTCAAATGATAATAAACCTGCTTGACTTTACTTGACTTGACAAGACCAAAATCCTTAGAAACCGGTATCTTACCCTTTTTTGCGTTTTCCCTACTCTTAAACACTTAAAGCAGTAATCCAGCATTTCAATGGATTGTCTAGGATGATCTTCATGAAGGAGTAATACAGTGTTTCCCTATTTGAAGTATGCAGCCAGTTATGATCACGTAGCGGAGGCACCTGTGCATTGCTGTCTAGTACTAAGTATGTATCAACTTGGTGTGCAAGTTTTCTGTTCTGTACATTAAAACACTTCAAAATGATTTTCTGGTACAAATGAGTGACAAACACAAAAATGTGCAAATTTGCAAAAATCTGATTTCTTGGTACAGCAGGCATTTACTAATTTAAACTCTTAAATTTCTGATGCGTCTAAATGAGAGCCTGGTTGGTTTGGTCTCTGTGCACATTTGCCAGTGGCATGCCACCCACATTAGTCATGTCCTTTTCTCCCTCTCAGTGCTCCTGCTACTCCTGCTGCACTTCTCCAAACAACTCCATGGCCTTTGGATCCAGCTCCAAGTTTCCATAAAAGGAACATGAGAAACACTTTGCAATGGGCATGTCTGCAGCATTTTCACCATTAACATTAACCTTCACCATTACCATCAGTTGTGATGGAGCTGTATTAGTCAGATGTTCTTGAAGCACTCAGACATGACTTGCCAGTTTCAGCGCTCCCTGATCGGGCCTTTAAATGGGGCAGCAGTGGGAAACGACTGTGGACTTTAATAGCTTTTTGTTGTTCTTTATAGGGACTTCAAAAGAGGACCTTGCTGTGTTCTGTATCCCATTTTCTTTCCACATTAACTCAGTTTGGAGCACATGAAAGAGGCATAATGGCCTCGTTACTGTGGGAGATGTGTCCGTCGTGTCTGCCTGTTCCACATTAACCAAACACAGCCATCAGTACGTCTGAAAATCCTGCCTGTTTGCTTTCTCAGCAAACACCCAGAGTCTGGGACAATATCGTTAGACAGCAGACATGTTTGTTAACAAAATCCAGCTTCCAGCTTTAAACATAGACCAGTTTTATCAGTTATATGTGTTGATCTAGCGCAACCTTTAGGTTTGGGGGGCACTGAGTTGTGGAGCTCTTTTAAACTCCATGGCAGGCTGTTGAAGAATGAAGGTATGTGTGTGTGTGTGTGTGAGAGAGAGGGAGAGAGAGAGAGAGAGAGAAAGTTGGCTTTTTGCTGCAGAGGACCTGTATTTTTAAGGGCGGCTACATAAGGCATTTTAAAAGATTCATGAACTTGCTATAAATAGCATATGACGAAGACTAGGAATATTTATAAAACACTATTATGGCGTTTTCTCTCTCTCCGTAGTGTTAATAGTGTCAAAGCAAGGCAGAAACACTCACAGTGCCTTAGGATAAATTTGCCTTTTACAACTTTGAAAATCTGTTCACTTATTCAGGCCAACCCCCATCTTGTGATGTATATAGTACAAGTGTATTAACTGTGCTTCATCTCAAATACTGTGTACACTTTTTTGCATTTTTTATAAATTCTGACACCTGAACAAAACAAAAAAGAGAGAAGTCGTTTAAACTCACGAGAAGCTAGAAAAGAAGTGATCATGACTAATTCATGTAGCATGTTTCACGTGTGCTGAGGTTTATGAATTAAATAAAGCCAGCACCAGTTCATATAAAGCTTTGACAGGGCACTTAGAGCTATTTATAGTCTATCCTCAATAGGCCCAACAAACCCATTACGAAGTTCAATAACTGATTATCAGTTGATTTACCAGCTGCTGACTCTGTTGTTTTTTAATGACTATCAGGCCCAGGGGGCCCATAGACTCTTCCCCATTCAACACCATTAGACACTTTTATTGTCGGGCAAGTATTATGAGGATGGTTTGACAGTACAATCCTTGTTTAGATTCCACTGGCTCGCTGTTGTCTCAGTAATCACTTACAGCCAGTGTCTAGACCTTAGATTGACGTACTCTCATACCTAACCTATGGTACATGATATGCAATCTATGGTGTAAGCTTTGGCTGAAATAAGTGACTACATATTGTGGAATAAGCCATTTGCTCCAGGATGAATACAGTTCTCTGATTAGCCTGCAGTATTAGTACTTTTTTATTGATTTGTATTCAAAGCCACCTACTTGCAAGGACTTTCTAAATCAAACAATAACAGCAATACTGGAAGGGTTAGCATGTGCCCTCAAGTGTAGCGCCACCACACCTTTTTGAATGGTCGCTAACACAGCTTTATGTTACAGTTGAACATGCTTGGAGGAGAACACTAAGCACCGATTCCGTTACACAAGCTAACGGATTCCTACACTGTTAGGGAGGGTCAGCCTACATACGCAAAGCCAATTGACTGTCCTGGACCCCCTGCTATGGATGGCTGGGACACCACCAGTTATCAAACTTGTGATCACCTTAAATTTTTTTTATATCCACTTTTCTTACAGACCACAGCATTTTTGGTACATAGCATAATGTGTTTAGTACTTCTGGAGAATTCATTTAGACTTTTCTTTGACTTATCCGATGTTTTATGCGGTCCTTACTGTCTCTGTGTGTTTGTGTAGTCGTAGTATAAGCAAGTTCCTCTGCGGGTCAGTAAAGGTTTATGAATTTCATGACAGTAACTCTGAAAAAGGCCCACTTTTAGACAGTTGCGCCATTCCGGAGCCCCCAGTCTGCATTTTTTTCACCCAAAAGGTGTCATGTGACATTAAAAAAAGTATGTCATTAATTACAAGCTCTCTGAATAATGAATCAAAATTTAAAAAAAAAAAATCAGTTTCGGCATATGAGCAAGTGAATAATCAACATTACAGACTTTCAGTGTCTCTTTTAGTTAATGACAGTTTATGCACTGTTCATTGGCAGTAATGATCACACTAATAAAAATTATGACCTAATATGCTGAGGGAAAAGAATAAAAAATGCTTCAGCAAGAACAATGACAGAACTAAGTCCATCTGTTGGGTGCAGTTTAAGACAATGTACATACAAGCACGGGTGTTCTGTTGTGATTTATGCTACCTGGTCGAAAAATGCTACCTTAGCGCAAATCAACAGCAGAGTCTATTGATTTATGCTGCCTGGTCGAAAAATGCTAACTTGAAGCTAATGCGGTTTATACAGTCAGTTTAGGACTGATAGTGAAGAAAAATAGGCGAATTATATGCATAATCTGAGAAAAAGATATTTTTTTTATTTAAATGAGAAGAGCCTACATAGATAGGTGGATCTTTACCAGTGCATAGAGCCAACACTGAGAAATGCTACAGTGAAGCAGAGTGTTCTGATGATTTATGCTGCCTTGTCAAAAAAAAGCTACTGGAGCGCATATCGACAGCAGAGTATATCGATTCAGACTACCCTGTGTAAAAATAGTCCCCTGAAGCTTAAACAGGTGCCAGAGTTCCAGGATAGCACATATTTATGCTCATGGCACATGCTGCCTTCACATGCTATGGGAAAGATGATCCTTTCCAGTTGTAATCAGGAAATTACGAGTGCATTGTGTTCAAGTGCTTCTGTTGTCATAGTGAAGAAAAACATGGCAGACCCCAAGTCTTGAGCTGTTACTTGGGCCAATATACATTCTTGATTTTCAAGAATGTATGTGAAAGCTTAAGATATAAAACACATGTCATATTGGGAAATCTAGCTTTATTTGTAAACGTGTGCGAAAAATGTATAATAGTTACCACAAGGCAAGATGGAGGGTCTCTTGCTTGTTTGTGTTCTTCTCTCTCCGCCATGTTGAGAGGTCAAAGTTGATCTCATCTCGGCAAACTCATAATAAGCCTTTGTTATTATGTTTACCTCAAAGCCGACCCTACACATCACTGAAGCAACAGAAAACCATTTCGTGACGTGCGAGAGGATGTGTGTGAGTGCTTGAGGCTTCTGTAGTAAGGGCTTGGTAGGGGGTGGAAATTAGTTCATTATCTTCACCCCTTTCTCAGGATGTGCCAACAAATGGAACTGGTTTGTTACTTTCAATTAGAAGAGATGGACTTGCTCCCGAGGGCCTGTGGTCTTCACGGCACTAGTATGGGAAAATTTTGCTGCAGTGGACCCTGAGGTCTTTCGGGATTCTTCGGAGTAAAGAAATATTTAATCTACTAATCTGTTCATTGTGAAATGTTTACAAGCTGTCAACAAAATGATGTTAAATAAAAAAACATGAAACATGGAGCTGTTTTTTGGATCCACAGCATGACTCTACTTAATATCAGAACGACACTTCATGGGTGTTCATGGCTTGATGCCGCAGTAATGTGTGTGTGTGTGTATGTGTGTGTGCAACAGCTGAGGCCTTTTTTTTTAAAAATGAGAACGGAAACTGTGCCAGGCACCGCTGTCCCTCGGCTACTAGACAAGGGCTTAATCTGTGATTGCGACCCACAAATTTAGAGATTATTCTGGTGTGTCACTGCACAACCATCCGTGAGATCCTCAGCGAAGACCTGCCTCTGCAAATAATAATTTCCAATACGTGCCATTGACCCCTCATTTCAGTAGACTCGCCTCTCTGTTATATTTCCTAAACCTGGTTGGCCAAAAAACTGGTATAATGACATAACCATCTTAAACAAGAAGGGGCGTTACCTTTGGGGCATCCGATTTGTCAAAGTAGATCCATAGTGAGAGAAAAGAACTGGTATTTAGGAGCCGCCTAATAATAGTACCCTAAATCTGCCAGGGGTGGGTGATATGAACTGGAATTTATATCACAATATTTTCAGTTATAACAAAACTGGTATCCAAATCTACTATAACAAAACTGGTATCCAAATCTACTATATCCATCCATCCATCCATCCATCCATCCATCCATCCATCCATCCATCCATCCATCCATCCATCCATCCATCCATC
>JBBPDB010044630.1:0-11230 GCA_037974465.1 Brachypetersius altus | reverse complement strand
ATCGGAATTATATCGTATCGACCAAAATTAAGAAATATATCGTGATATAAATTTTTGCCATATCGTCCAGCCCTATTTAAAGGCCAAAAAAATCACACCAGTAAAACAACCAACATCTATCCTGAAACAGCACACACTGATAGTATGTGAAATCTTGTTAGCTGTGTATATTTTTCTGTGGAGTAGTAGTGAATAGTTTGAGAATGAGCCTAAAAGGTATATTAATTAAAATAAGCATTTTTAAAAAGTAGACTGGTATTGGATGATAAAGGATTTTTGTTATTGGTGTAAAAGTGGTTTTGAGACATCTGCAGCTGGCATCATGCCAATCATAGTGGTGGCCACATCACCACCTAAACCACGCATGTCTATTTGGTTCTGTTTGTGTTCCCTATCAGAGCGGAGCTAAGAGAGACACATTTTAGCTCATAGGTGGTAATTACAGCTCCTTCTAGACAACCAGGGACATGTGGTTGTCCTCTTTAAAATGTCTATTCATGCCAGTAAAAGCTTGTACAAAATACTGTGACAGTGATCATCGCTCATGACTCATCACAAAAGCATAACTGAAAACTCCTTTACATCATGTTGTAGGATAATTACGGTTTAACTAATGCAAAGAAATTCGTATTTTGTTATCTTGAGTTATAAGACAAATCTTCCACCCAAATCTTGCTGGTGGTAATGCATTCAAACATTGAGCATGGCTCAAAGGCCACACAACATTAAATAAATTAACCTGAAGAATAATGTTTGCCTTTTTAATTAATCATGAGCCATAAAGGTGCGTCAGATGAGTGCAGCAACAACCAGCTGAAATTTCCATTACATCTGATGTGAATCCACAGACTAATCTCATACTCATCCGAATTGTGCTCTGACTGCTCTCAGAAGTCACAGGTGTTTCTAAGAAGCCTGCTGCATCAAAATAACCCCATTATTAAAATCAATTAACAATTACATTAACAACAGCTCCGTTTCTGGCAAGAGGGTAGCCCTAACCCACATTTTGGCAGCGGTCTGCAGAGCACTTGCCTCTGTTAAAGTTTAAACGGAGATAAGGGCTTTATCCATGAACACTGTAAATTAATTAAAAACGAATTCATTTTAAAAAGATTGAAACTTTGGCTCTGATGCATCCACCTCTCTGTAGTCAGCACTCTGGTCTACAAAAACGTCCGCCCACAGCAGTATCAAATTGGTTACACATCTAGCAAGCGAGTAAGCAATAGACCCTACAGGACTTGCTGACTGGAGATCACTGAAGCTGTGTTTTAAAGATGAAGTAGCACTGAAATAAAAGGCCGACATCTACCTCAAACTATCGGCCCCCAAAGTGCATCAGCAGCACGGCCAAACGCTACTGTTACACCCTCCAGGCATGTGCACGGGTTCTCAGCTAATCACTCCAGATGCCAGGATCCTAATACTAAAATCAATATTTGAGTATATCGCCCTGCATGAAGACAATATAGGGATTATTATTCATTTTTAGCAGAGCTCTAAAATGAGAAAGCTCTGCTCATATGTGTTTAGTGAAGTGTATTACAACACTGCAAAACAAGTGCCTTAATGTGAGCGTGTTGCCAGAGACTGACTGGAGGCAAAGATAACTGGACCAAGAAAGAGACACATGTTCCCAATGTTCCCTTTGCAAAACTAACATGCTGGCACATCAGCCACCGAAAGAAAAAAAAAAAAAGTCACTCAGTATCATCTATCAACGCACTAGTTTCTCTTGACCTAGGCCGCTCGATTACAGCAAAAATCACAATCGTGATCATTATTGGTCAATACTGAAATCAAGAATATGTAATGGTTAGAAAGCTTTTTCCAAAAGACATTAAAACTTCTTTTAACTTTACTTTTATCGGTATTTTACATGCCAGCACTGCAGGAGACAGCAGTTCAGTGTACACTGTACAGTACATATAAGGGTTTACCTTTACAATATCTTTAAAGGTAATAAATTAAGCCAAGTTTAAAAGTTTTGGGAGAATATTTGGGTTTGAAACTATGAAAATAGAAATTTTTATAGGAGGTACAGTTTTACCTTATTTTGTTCAGTATTGAGATCATGATTATTTAACACCAATACTGTCGTAACCCGAGGGCTCCCTGTACACGACTTGGAAAATATTATGCATTTATTGAACGTTTTGTTTAACAAGTTAAATTTTCAGGAAGTTTAAAAACGAAATTAACAATAAATAAACCAAATGAAAACAACTAAGCCTGGGGTTGGGATAACTCCGCTGTCGACGGGGGAGGGGTATGGGAAACATAAGGCTAGCTTCTTAGCTTAGCAGCAGTTTAGCCTGAGTATTCTGAATAAGGACTATGATGCATAAAGTATACAGGTCTCGCAAGGCTATGAAATCAAATATGTTGGGACGTGTTTGTGATTAAATATATATTGCATTATACTTTGCTACAAGCACGTCTCTTTAAATGAGAAAGTAGCCAAAGGCAAGACGTTAAGATCATAATGGAAAAGTAACAACGCTAAATAAAAATTCTGTTCTCTGCTATTCTCAATGTTACAAAGTCAAATGGAACACCAACAACCAGGGAGCTTGAGTTGACACTAGCTTGTGAGCTCATTTATTTTAAGTCTCAAATGTACAAGCTGCTACATTTTTATTTTAGCTACTGAATTTCACACATTCATTTATGATACGTTTGTAACTGGAGAAATAACAGAAAATTCATTGATCGAGTCTTGTGGATACTCAACTGAAATTCTGAGATTTCTGATTCCATCAGCAGCTCCTGGTTTCATTTAATGAAGGACTGATTGAGTCAAATCAGGTATCTGACGGAAACTACAAGCAATACTGAACACTGAACAGAAAATCACTATTTATTGCATAATATTTGTGTTTATTTTGTGTAGTTTCATATATATATACATATATATATTTAATACAATATCTGCTGAATTTTGCACAGTACTGTACTGTAGGTCACTCAGTTTGCAAATAACACCCACACAGGACCAGATATGACAGAGCGGGAACAAATCGTGTGCTTGACTTACATTTTTAGCTCTTGTGTGTAGACTCCCTCCCCTCCCTATCCGAGCGCACTCATCGTTCCCAGCAGCACTTAGCACAGGAGCTGCTCTCGCCAGGCACAAAGAAATGTCAGCAGTTCTGAGGCAGGACGGCCGGAAGATCACACACACTCAATCAGAGGGCAATGGCTGAAGATGAGAGAGAGAGAGAGAGACACACAAAGAGAGAGAACACACAAGAATACATTAGATGCATGTCTAGTCATTTACACACTAAGTGTTTGGACAAACTTAACCAGAAATTGTTGCTGAAAGTGACATTTTAAGAAGCTAATAGCTGATTCTGACACTACTTGCATTCAGCTGAAACCAAAACTCCCAACATCTTATTGTGTCAGCCACAGTTGGTAAGCAGGACAATTTCACATTCACAATAGCCTACAATCTTTTGTATTCTCACGAATGAGCAGCTTCTGAAAGCAGCGCGAGTTGCTATATTAAGAGGAGCTCGACACTGACAACAGTGTACAAGATCTGAAACATTTTTTGGGCCCTGTACACAGAGTGAGAGGAAGTAAAGGTATTCGGATTAAGGGTTTTACATCATTACTTTACGAAATAAAGCAGCTTTGTTAATCATGTAAGCTAGAGATTTTGCAGGGTAATATTCTGCCACAGCCTCATCATACTTTTAGTAGACTTTAGTTGTTTTGTTGTGTTTAAACACAGTTACATCTATAACACTGGAACTATAAATGAAACAAGTAGAGTCACTTTCCAATACTCGAATAGGAAACATTCTATTTATTCTCAGAAATAAATGCGGGCATTGTAGCTAGCGAGACATGAGAAGACAATCAAATAGTTAAGCTTGGTCTATCTGGTGCCCCAAAACAACAAAAAAATCCGTAAAAGTGCTTCCGAACAGCTTTTTGGAATTATTTTTTTAATCAAATATTCTCCACAGCTTCCATTAGTGCCGTTTTGAAGAGAGGAATATGGGAGCAACTGCAAACGTTCAAATTAGGTCTAATTTAAATGCTGCATTAGAGTGTAATTTAAAAGGTAAAGTACAATTTATACAATTATTCACTTACATTTTGCTTTCTTAGATTAGAACTAATAGTTGTTTTATATAGTAAGTCATACTTTGTCCTAAAGCACATCAATAAGTCCAACAACAAAAAAAAAAAGCTGGATGAGGTTTGAAAAGTTTTGGAGTTTTGTTGCTTCAAGCGTTTGTTTGAAAAAATGAGCAAAAGTTTGACTCGAACATGATTTGGCTGATCAGTTTCATCTGGGGTAATTTGACTAACGTAAATTAGATTTTTTTTGCTGAACTGTATTTTTTTGAGACATCTGGGCAAAAGACAGGCACCCTTGCGCTGTCAAGGGAAGCAATCAATTACCCCGAATCTAGTTTCCCATCCAGAGCATCCGCTCATGCGCACGCTCATGCAGAGGTCACAGCCACAATTAGGCCAAACACAGATTCACCACGGCAACCGAGCTTCACAGAACACCAGGAGAAATTTGGGTGGAAATACAGAGCAACCGATGCAACGCTTTCATACAAGCCTAATCCGGCCAAGCTGGATCACACTGATGAGACACTGCATAAAGCCTCAGCATAACCAAGATCATGTCATTCAACAGTTTGACCTTTTAACCTCAGCCTGACCCATAACTTTTCTGCAGTCTTTATGCACTTTGCACTGAATGAAAGCTATGTACACATCCACAGGCAGTGAGCAAAAAAAAAAAGATTCAGAGTTTGCACATTGACCAGATACAGTCAAATATCAGCTACCTTGAAGTGACAGTTCACTGATAAATCTGCAATAAAATCTAGATAACATTCCACTGCGGGCAAAAATTACTAAACACAGGCTTCACGTTTTTAATGTGTCACACAGTTGCAGCAACCACATGAGCAAGACTATGTGACAAAACAGCTCCTGATCTAGGCATGAAGTTTGTTATGTAAGGGACAGTCTGAGAGCTTCCATTACTTGCTAGCAAACTTCAGACATCAAACTTGTCCTGGCTGACCAGAATTGGGGCATATATGTGGGTTTTTTTCATTGAAATATAATCTTCAAACAACTTTGCTGTCCCTACTGAATACTGAGGAACAAGTCCACAGTACTATCAGGTTCAGTGTTTTGAGGAGGCACCATGCAGACATTCATGAAAAATCAATACACAGCAGCTGGCATCAATCAGGAAGAGCTGGCTCTCCTTCATTCTGTTGACAAGAACTGATCAACGTGTAAAACACACTATGAGACAATCACACCTAGACCTACTTATTTCACCATGAAGAAATCACGAACATAGTACTAGGCCTACTAGTGAAGAGGGAGACCATGTCAAAGTTTACATTCAGACAACAGCATTGTGTTGATCCACGGAAATCAGCAAAATGTAATTTGAATTTAACCTATAAAAAGTAATTAACAAAAAAAGAATCCAAATTAAATCTATTCACAGAAAAACAAGGCAAGGCTAAATGCATGCTTCACAAGTGAACTAAGGTCAGATCTAAAAAAAGAAAAAGAGCATCAGATCTTAAAGTGAAAAATGAAAAACAAACAAATAGAAAATGTAGCAACTACAATATGAGCCGTGTTCGCTCTTTATTAGTGTGCAGTTTTATAAAAGTGTCTCAAACCATTAGGGTTCACATCAGACACTTAGGAAACTTTGCTGGGGACAGGAGCTCTCAGACACTGGAGGAACAGAAGACATTAAGCGTTGAGGACACAACATAAGAGCCTCCGGCACTCATTAACACTAAAAACACACCAGAGCATCCCAGGACAGGCAGGTCTGAAGGTGAGGGGCCTGTTGAGGATCTAACACACACACGCCGTGAGAATGACAGTGTAGCTGCTTTTGTTGACAGTGGGACGAGCAGAGACGCTGTACGGTTTGACTGACAGAAAAAAACATTTAGGAAACACTAGAGGCCTGTGATGTTGTGATATGAGGGTGATCTCGTGTTGAATGTGGCTGCCTGGTGTGAAGAGGGATGCTGAATCCGGGAGATGCTGTTTAACCTCGGACCGAGAGAGAAAGAGAGAGAGAGAGAAGGAGAAAGAGATAGAGAGAGAGCTCAGACCGAGCCGGCAAGTTTGAGAACACGCAGCGCACAAACGACTCTCAGATTCACCTTTAGGCTCGAAGGCACCCTCGGGGGGGCGACTATAACGCCCAGCCGCGGTGTGATTATCTTATCAACGTCCTTGTTTTAAACATAAAATCCCCACAAAACGAGAGAGCGTCTCTCCAGTCCTCCGGGGGGGAAAACGCACAAAATGGCGACTCGGCGCGGCTCGGGCTCCGTGTTTTGAAGCTCCGGCGTCTTTTCTGGCCTCACTGACTCCAACTCCGACAGCCGGAGGCAAAAACAAGACCAAATAAAAACAAAAACAACCCCAGGCGTCAGAAAGCGACGTTAAACGGGCCGACGCCTCGAAAAATATGCTTATTCAACCCGGGGCGCTGCGAAGCGGCTACAGCTAACGCTAGCCGGGCTACGCTCCGAATATACGTCGTCGTGCGTAAACCGAGTCGAGAATACGGATCTGACGTATATCGACCTGTCACACAGCACTTCAGAAAAACACACACACTGCTCCCAAAATGGCACACAAACTCAGTCAACGATGCACATAACACCACGTTACACCAATAAAACACAAAATAAAATCTAAAATAAAACGAAGGCACACACACATACCCATCTAAACCCAAAGCTACGCAACCGTGCGTACTATTCCTGCAGAAGGGCTACGCAGGGCTACGCAGAACTCACCCCCCCCTGCCGCCCGTATTCCCGAACGCAGACACGTGAGATTTCAGGCGGAGCGACCACTCGGCTTACACAAGCCCAAGTTATGAGTGCAATATGCCTTTCGTTACGTAGCTGGCCTTTTCACTAAAGGAAGCTGCGCAAAGAAATGTGCGTAAAAGCCTTTCGTGAATACGCCAGAAAATGGCCTGGGTGCTGCTAAAAGCTGGCTAATAAAAACAACAGCGGCCGAGCGGCTCGGAGCTCCGGGTTTTCACCCCCCGGGCTCGGAAGCGCGGAGAGACCAGCCTGAAAATGTTCACACGGCCCAGTGCTCGCATCTCCGCAGTCCAGAGGGGTCTCTCCGGTCTCACCAAAGACAAACCCGAGCCAGTACAGAGACCGAGCCGCCCGACACCGTCCAACCGAGTCTCAACGTCACTGCCCTACTCTCATCTCCTGAGGCTGTTTTTATCCCTTAAAACACAAACATGCGACACACGACAAACACACACACACGCTTTTTATTTACCTTTATTCATCTCTCGTCCCGTTGTCAAGGCTGCGTTCCCTTTCTCTTTCTCTTTCTTTCTGTTTTTTTTCTTCCCTGAATCCAGAACAAACAGCTCTTAGACGTCGATGACGTCATGCACGTGCTGCACGCACGGAACGTAAGAAGCAGAGCTGATAAATAAAATAAAAATAATAACAGTATAATTGTAGCAGTAAGAAAAGTAATCATTTTTTACTGTTTTATTTTTTGTCCATTTATGCACACATGTGTACTGTGTTTGTTTAGATGCAGAAAATAACTTTGAATTAATTAAGCAATTATGCATTGAGAAGGAAAATGATAGGGAATATATTTTAAAAATATATTAAATATATGTAATTATAGTTAGATGGCTGTAGAGTGCAAAATGGACTTAGAAAGTGGTCTAAATGTGATCGCCACCATCACAGCAGCGTTGAAGCAAAGTTACACTCACTGCGCCCCCGTGTGGTCAGAATAGGGAAGAGCTTTGAACAGGAGCAGTGTGTGTAGACACTACCTGGGTCAAGCGTACCTCAGTGATACCACTGGCAGTCCAAACATACAACCTTCTGATCACAGGGGTCACAACTCCCTCACCACGAGGGATATATATTAGTTTCTAATTTAGACTTTTTTCCCCTTCACCAAGGTGTCTTTGGAATGAGGAGCAGGATTTAATAATGCTTTGACTGTTTCCCCCCAAAACTATTTGCACATGGGTGGACCAAGGGTGAAACTGTAAACATTTAGATTTAAAGTCATATGTTGTTTATGTCCTTTAGTTTAAGCAGAATCGGGGTTGAGTAGAAGAACCCCTGAATAGATCTGTTTTGTATCTTCATGCCTGTGTGACTCTGAGAGATTAGGATAATTCATTGTTTCCAGGACTGCGTCTCTCTTAGGTCATAGGGTCATTCTTCTGTTCCTTCCGTGGGCCATTAGGTGCACATTGATGAGGGCACAGAGGTAGCCCACGTAAGCCTGGTCACATGATTGACATTCTTTCTTGTCAACCAGTAGTTAGCCTGATTCTCTGTCCAGTTAGAGACGCTTTGAGCCTTGTCCCGAGGACTCGCCTCTCTCCTGCCGTGCACAGCTGAATAAATGTGTGTCCTGACCCCAGTCTGTGCTCTAAAAATGGTTTCAGCTCTCATATTACAACTGTTTCAAACATCTTCACAAATTCCACATTAAAAGTAACAAAATTCCTTATATATTTTATTGGCATGCACATAAGGGCCAATTAGATTTGTTTTACCATTTAAAAAATAACAATAATAAGGCTATTACAACTTGCTAAGGCAATGTGTCATTCCAGATTAAGATTGTAAACAGTAGAAATGTACATATGTACAATATGGATGCAAATCCAAAGAGAAAGCATGCAGGGACTAATTGCAGTGAAGGTGTTCAGCTGTGATATGAAAGTAGGCCTGTGGAACTGTGCCATATCAGTCACATGGGGTTAGTTAGGTGGGAGTGAAAGGTGACTTGGGCTAAAGTGAGTGTGAGAGAAAGAGAGTCCAGTCAGAGTGGATATATGTCTCCTTATTAGAAAGGACGAAAACAATGAGTCGTTATTTAACGGACGTCCTTTTGCTTCCTACTCGTGTGAGTTTGTGCCTGCTGTCTTTACTCTACTGGAGCCTTGTCTATGGCACAGCTGGGCTCGTGGCGTGTCTGGTCTTGATCCGGATTATCTGGAATGGATTTTGGAACCCCTACAGGACTTTCATGTGGACCGTCCGCAAGAGACCCCCAGCATGTCTTCGGGACTCTGCACTTGGCAAACACGCCTACCTATATGGCAGGGTGAGAAGACTAATCTTTCAAACAATAATCCTCACCAGTGTCTGAGAATTTTGTCTGTTTTGTCTGTTCTCCAGTGTAAACTGGCACAACAGTTTTATATTAATGCAGTTTACACACACACACACACACACACACCACCAGAGACCAGTCCGCTTCACTAAATGGTCTGAGCTATTTACTTGAAAAGTGGGTTAAAGGTTAGAACACAACAGCATAACTCTTCTGCCAGTTGTGTCTAAAATTAGACTAGTTTCTCTCTCTCTTTTCCTCCCTCTCTCCTCTTCTCTCCTCGCTTAAGAGCAGTTGTCGTTAAAGTGTCAGTATAATAAAGAGAAGTCCTCACGGTGGCATTACAACAAATAGGCCAGCACTGCCAGCTCTTCTGATGTCCCTCCCTGCACTCTTGGCACCCATTAGGGTGTGTGTGTCATTTCATAATTTGTACAGACACTGAGGACCTCTTGTGGTTGGTATGAACCTGTGCCACTGGCTTTCTAGTGTTCAGATGTAGAGGGTGTGCGATGAATTACCCACATGAGTCAGGCCTCTGTGAGGAATGGTGACCTGTCCAGGGTGTTTCTCTGGCTTTTGCCCTACTTTGTTCCCCTTAAGGTCCACTTATAAAGTTCGTGTAGCAAAAATAGACAGTTTTACCAACTTCTCTTTACCCCTTCAAAATTGTTTCTGTGTCTATAAGAATAAAACAGGGGGTCCTTGAGTTACAAAACAAATACACAGACACAGAGACACAGACAAGAACAATTAAAAAATATAAATATAGTCAAAATAAAATAAAACCCTTCAGAAAAGTACACAAAATGGTAAGAGAGGTGGTTAAAAATATGGATAAATAAATAAAATCACTACTAATATAGTTTACTAGGTCACACAAATGATGGTTTGGAGTTGCACTCTATTATGTTACTGCACATGATAGTGACTTAAGTAGTGATATTGCACATGAGACTATTCTACATCATAAAATTATTGCATGTAATGATAATGATTAAACATCCAATAACTTCATCATAGTTTCATCCGATCTAAAAGGGGTCTGCTGTATTCAAATTATACAGAAGAATGAAGATATGATTTTCTTTGGACAGAAATTGGCACCACAGTGCGTCTTTATACTGAAGAGGTTGTTGTGCCTGATGTGACCCCCCTGCCTGTGTCCTGGTCTAAAAGACTTGACTGGTTCTCTGGGTTTAGGGTCCCTTATCTTCAGTGCTCTTGACAGTTTGAGGCCACTGCCTCTGTTGTGTCTGAGCCAGAACAGAGATCTGTGTTAAAGTGTATATCCTGTTCTGATTTTAATCTTTCGCTTTCTAGAGTTCAGGCTTGCGGTTTCACTATGTGACAAAAGGAGACAACAGAAGCCCCCTCATGCTTTTCCTCCACGGATTCCCAGAAAACTGGTTCGTTTTTGGTTTTTCATACTGATTCTCAGTCCCAGTCTGGGAGAGCTTTTCTGCACATTTGAGTGTTTTTCCTGTTCAAAACACATTGATCCAAAACACTGATCATTGATCTTCACTAGTAAAAAGTTTTTAACATCTGTGTAGTAATTCCAGAGGTCAATAATAATTATGTTTTTTTATTTCTCTGTGAAAGTAATAGGCGATGTGATAATTAGGGCTGTCGCATTAACAATTAGCGTTAATTTATTTTCTATAACCCTTTAAAATAAATTGATCGCACGATTAATTTGAAAATTAAACGCCCCTCTGCATTGCAGTACCCCACAATCAGTGGGGGCAGTATTGCTCTACGTCGGCGACCAGCATGCCAGAAGAAGCCACTTCACGTATCCAATACTGCTGCTCAGTCAAGCTAGCGATAGTCTCAGCCTCAGACGTCATGCCCACAGAACATTGGCTAAACGTCTGATGCATATGGTACACTTAACCGGAAACACTTCAGGCAGTCGTCATCTGCTTGGTTGAATTTTATCGGATTTCCGAGAGACGCGAGTGTCGCGTTTATTTTCGGTCCAAAGCGCAGACGTGTGATCACAGATGTGTGATCCTACTGATTTACTCGGTGTTTTGATCAGATGTGGTAATGCAGA
>JBBPDB010044609.1:0-11230 GCA_037974465.1 Brachypetersius altus | reverse complement strand
GAGAAACAAATGCTGCATTCAAGACGACGTCTTTTCCAGGGACCCCTAGCTTAGTTCAGCAAGACAATGCCAAACCACATACTGCACACATAACAAAGGCATGGCTGCGTTAGAAGAGGGTGCGGATGCTTGATTGACCTGCCTGCAGTCCTGATTTGTCTCCTATAGAGAATGTTTGGTGCATTTTGAAACGAAAAATGCGTCAACGAAGACCCCGTACTGTTGCGCACCTAAAACGTTGTTTGCAGGAAGAATGGGACAAACTAACACCTGCAACACTTAGCCACTTGATTTCTTCAATGCCTAAACGTCTTTTAAGTGTTGTTAAAAGACAGGGGAATTGTACAAAGTGGTGAATGCTGTACTGTCCCAACCTTTTTGAAATGTGTTGCAAGCCTGAATGGCAAGAATGCATGTTTATTTACAAATCAAATGATGTTGACCAAAAAAAACATGAATTATCTTGTGTGCATACTGTCTGCAATGAAATAACAGTTAAGGGAAATTTGTAAATTACTGCTTTATTTTTTTATTCACATTTTACACACTGTCCCAACTTTTTCTGATTTGGGGTTGTAAGAACTCTTATATGTATAACAAAAAAAAAGCCTTATTACACAACTTCTCTGAATTTCTGTTTTATTTGCAGAAAGCTTAAAAGCTCACAGTAGATGCCACCAAAGGTAGCCTAACATGCTAAAATGATGTGCTTTCATTTTAAACTACAGCATAGGCTCACCTTGTCTTAAGTCCACAGTATGATGAGGGGTCTGTTGCTGCATCACCCTCTGGGGCAGTTTCTGAAACTGAGTGCCATGCCTTTTACAAGTTAGCTTTGCTGCTAATATGACAGACTATTCTCATGAACCTATATGACATTGAGCCTACAAAGTTAGACTATTATAGTCCAATAACAAATATTAATTTACTTTTCAAATTAGTATTCTATTGAAATAGTGTAGGCTACGCAAACAAGGCATCATGTAATTTCTAATTTTGTGTATGCCGTTGTGTTATTAGCACTGATGATCGCGGTGGTATTGAAGTGTTTTGTAACCACAGCAAACTATTTGCTCTTACATTTTGGGCTCACCTTTCTTGGGAAAGAAGTCTGTTAGCAGTTGCTTTCCCTCATTTCTTTTTTATCCCACTCTCTTTTCTTTTCTGAGAACCGGCTTTGCTTTCTTAGACATCACCTTCCATAGCACGGTTATGTTCTGCCATCTGCCGCTTCAGCAGAATGAACGCTACTTCAAATGCGCCTATAGTCAAAAAGCCCGGTGAAGGTGGACGAAACCATTTCGTGCAAGGGAGCGGGTGCTTGTCCTCAGACACTATATGTACTTGGACACCATTTAATACATCAATCAACTGATGCATTTACTCAAAATATTAGCCTTTACATTAGTTAACAACATTTATTGTGATCTTAAAAATATATTTAAAGGAAAATAAAATTTCATTTACGTGAAATAAAATTTCACTCCTCAGGGGCCCTCCCCCCACTTGGGGCCCTGGTAATTTAGTCCTACTTTTCACCCAACTACGACGCCCCTGAACCCAGCACAAAGACAAGGGGGCGAGGCGAGAAATGGACGTCACGAAAGTTTAAAAAATGTGGAGGATGTCTGCGGTTTCCACGTTAGTGCAGGGGTTTCAGTGAACAATTATTAGTTCGGTTCTCAGAGAAAATACGCAATGGACTGAAGCCATGACTGCTGATTGGGGTTAAAGTGGGGATTTAATGAAAAGTCAAAATTTAGCCTTTAAGATTACTTTTAACTGCAAAATCCAGTTAAGAATCCACATGGGTAAATCTGTCTGAGATGGCTTAAAACTGCACATAAATTAGACAGATGGTGATAATATAGGCATGCAGTTTGCACAATGCTAATGTATCCAGCAGTGGCTAGGATATGCTTCATTGTATGCCTGAGGTGAACCTAGAGTGCTAATATACAGAATCCTGGTCTGACTGGATTTCGTCTCTACCAGTAAAAGATGGTAATAAATGGATGAATTTGTAACGCTGGTCCTCCACTATACTCACAACTTTGTAGTATACTATGTACTTCCCCAGAAGATGTGCAGAGAACTGCTGTATTTGCAGACTTAAACACAAATTACATTTATTTATAGCATAAGCAATTCCACATTCCTTTATACATCTCAATTGGATGTTTTTTTGCACAATAGTTACCTCTATTACTCTTTCTTTGACGTTATACATGACTAATAAGCTATTAACTCGCAGATGGTAACATGGCAGTTATTAAATAAGTTACAAAACAGGGATAACTTCAACACTTTAAACAATAGTTAGTAATGATTGGAAAACAAATATTTACCCCTTTTAATATAAACGTCCAATTACTATAAAATAATATAAAATTCCAATTAATATAAAATTCCAATCAGGCTGATGCTCATGAATATCTAGAAACAGCAAAAAATCTGTCATCATAAACAAAAACAATCAAAAATTCCAACCCTGAAAATCGCTGTCCTCATCCCGAAAACAAGGGTTGAAGCCAAGTACAGGGGGTCCTGAAGTTCCAAGGTTCTCAACACATGACATTTTGAGTTTATGAGGCTCACGTGGGCGAACTAGTTTAGTGGAACACGACGGAAGAACACGCAGATAGCGCAGAAACACGCCGTATAAGGAGTGCGCTCAGAAACGCAAGTGTTCCTTTCGTGTTGCTTTGTTTGGGGAATTTTTGTCCTTTATCATTTCACACAATTTTTGTCCATTTTTAATATGCATTTATAGATTTAGGATATGTGATTAGCCTAGGCTAGGGTGTGTTTTGACAAAATTTGGTTTACATTACTGTCATAGGAACGGATCTCTGTCGTAACTTGAGGACCTCCTGTATTCATGCTGCCAAACAACCATTTTTACTGTCCATGCAAAAAACAACGATGGAGATACAAACTAACAGCTGGGAAGTTGAGAAAGTACAAGCATAACCATGTTTGGGCTGCAGATATGTTTCAGTTGTCTATGAAGTGAGATACGTGAAGGTGTACCAGAACATTGATGACAAGCTGGGTCAGATATTCATCACAAGATTTTAGATTTTAAAGCCCAAACAATATTATAAATAATAAAATACCATAAAAATCAAAAAGAGCTCTGAAAGAAAACCTTTCTGCTTCATCGACGACCACCCATAAACTGAGGGAGGAGAACTGCGTCTCTGACGTGTCAGAAACAATGTTACCCAACTGAGTCAAAGCGTGTTGCAAGCTCTGAGCCATCTCTGTACAGTTTAGGTACAGCACAGTTCCTTTATGGCTCTTGTAGCACCACAGGCTTCGGGAACCATATCTTTGTGATTTCTGTCGAATCTTTCCACTATCTCAGCTCTGCAGCAAATAAAATAGGAACCCCTAAAGGTATGTACATGTAATAAATCCTTAACAACAACCACATTTACTAATATCAGCACTTGAGTGACTAAAAGTAAACATGGCAGCCACACAGAATTACTGAACACTCCTAGATTAATAAATAGCAGCTATATAAACGTTGTTTCAAAACAGTTGCTAGCTGTGAATTCTTAATACAATACAAATCACCCACACAGCTGGCAGCTTTCTCGCACTTTCTTTATTCCCTCTCCTACCAAACCCAGTTAAATCCCAGATTAAAGAGACATTAAATGATGTCTCTCATATACGTTTTCATGGCTGAGCACTACAGAAAGCTGTATAGGACTGGTTTGTCCAATGGGTTGGCCACTAGCTTTTTATTTGTTTTTGTATTTGGGAGCAGTGTTAATCTCCATTAAGTTCCATAAGAATGTTTGAATGATTAGATGAGGCAATCTTTCTTTAAGGCTCCTTAAACAGATACTCATTGTTCAGACAGGTTGAGTCTATCCAGAGGATACAAGCTGAGCGATTCATGAAGAATGTGTTTCATAAAGCCGGATTTATCAATAAAGCTGGATAATTGTGCCCAAAGTGAGAACTGTCCAGTGCAAATGCTAAACTAAGAAATGGTGGAGATTCCTCCCAGGGTAGGATTTCTCGGTTAGCTGGACGTCAGTTAGTCCGGAGTGAGGATTATCCAACAGCAGTGTCCCTTATCTATCCTGCTGGACAGGGCCATGTAAGGGAATGTGTGAGGTCTTAGTCTGTAACATTGGGGAGCAAGGGAATGTCCCTCAGCTGCTTTCCTATTAGACAAGCTTGACATCAGGCTTGGGTTGTTTGGATATACTGAGACTTTGTGAAGCACCCCTCAAGCAAGTGGGCAACACCTAAGAAGACGTGTGTATGTGTTTCAAATTATGTGTTTATAGGCATGTGATTATGGGTAAATTTTTGAAGTGTATATATAAGTAAGTTTTACCTGGTAGTGTGTCATTCATTTGTGCATAATCGGTTCTAATTTGCACTAGAGCTCGGTCTGGTTTTTGAGCTCAGCACATGTACACCTGCTTCCCATCAATCTTCTTTCCATTTATCTCATCTACAGCCTGAAAAGTACATCTCAAACACAAACGCAAACACAGTTATGTCTCAAGCAAACAGCTTGAACAAATGCTAATTGGAGGAGTGTGAATTATTATTACTTGTTAGCTCAAATAGCCTTGAAGCTCCTGTTTGAAATATTTACGCTATTCATTTTTAGCTTGCATCTGAAGAGTTGTAGTTCCACCTTTCAAAATAACTATGAAACATTTCATATTGAACTGCACTAAACACAGTTAACCAGCACTAATTCTGCTCTTTGATAAATATTGTCCTGTTGCCCGATCTTAACGTACAGTGAGTGACAACTGAGCCCTACATCAACCTCTTGAAAGGAAACTGTTCCAAGACACTCATGTTCACTCGAACATCTACTTTCCATATGCAGAAGGTGGCAGTGTAGGCCTTCACACAGCTCAGTTGACAGGGATCGCCTTAGTTCACAGGATTGGTTGCCACCAGGTGACAGAAGCTGCAGATGTGAGTCATCTTGCATTTTACAAGGCAGTATGCCATAGTTACTTAAACAAGAGAATACTTCAATGATTTATCTGGCGCAATATAATTTTTTTTTTTTTTAATCTTTTAAAAGATAGGCCTGTTTTTGTTTTGTAGTTGTTTTAAAACATCACGTGCTCACTTCTGCCTTTATTCAGTAGAGGGCAGTGGTAAGTGGTTGATCAACACCATGATCGACTTTTGGTGCTTTCGCAAAATGGAGGTATAAGCATAATTTTCAAAGAAAAAATGGGAAAATCATGTAATGCTGAATACCATGTTGTGCGTGATATTAATAATACAGACACTGTAGCATCAAAGGTTTCAAATTCTTATTTAAAGAAACATCTTGAAGTTTAAATTCAACAAACCTATAGTTAGCTACAAACACAGCTAGCATTTTAGCTTTCCTGCTTGATGATCGTCAGCTTTTAAATACAACTCTTCTGGTTCATGCTGGTGGAACCTCAAAGTATTTGTGACGTGTTACCCTTCAGCTAACTTCATTCATATAGTTTCACTATATAATCTGTGACAATCTGATATGGCCTTTTCACAAATATCTTGGGCTGTAAATAATAACAATAATAGCTGTAGAAATAGCTATATAAATTGGTAATGGAAGAACTTCTATTAAACAAGAATGTTTTGAATAATTGCTTGAGCATAAACTTCATCGTCCATGCAAATGTGTCAATATATGACTTAAATTAGTTTTAATCAGTTTGAGGTCTTAAAATAAAAAGAGAATTTTTGGGGGGTCTCTGGTCTTTTATGTGTTTGTAGTCTGTTCATTTTGACATTTTATTGATGTAATGCAAAAAGTAAATAACAAATTCACCAGCCAGAAGTATCACAAACAAGGAGCTCAAAACATCAAATTCGTGCAGTGATATGGGTGGTCAGCAGAGACCACATCTAATGTCGATGAGATCTATTTTAAAGGAAATCCTGAATTGGTTTAGATCTGTATTTTAATGTGAATTTTTAACAACCTGACATGCCCACTGGCTGGCTAGCCTTTTAGCATCTGGTGGATCAGTAAAGCAGTTTATTTTTAACACAAGGGTGGTAAAGCAGAGTAATTGGTTCTTTCCCACCATCTTGCTGCCTCTCTCATTTTGATTTCCTCACTGTTCTACTCATCCTCCTTCTGACACATTTCACATTTTCTCTGCCTGTCCAGCGTGTTGATGGTCATTTTGTTTAGCTCAAAGAATCCAAGATCAAATCTATTCTTTCTCCTTGTTTCTCTTCAGCACCGCTGATAGTTGTGGGTTTCTTGTTCCTCAGCTTCATTCTGTACAGGACACAGATCTGTTCTGAAAATACTAGAAATGATTGTATCACTGCAGATATTGTAACACCTATCACACTATTATGTTATTATACATTATACTGATTTATTTTCATTACATTCGCTGAACAAATGAGAGTAAATGTAAACATCCGCATGTGCAAAAGTAAAATATGGTGTCCCACAAGGTTATGTTTTAGGATCTCTAATATTGGCATAACTTATTGTACCACTGTTCTAATGAAACACCATTGAACATAGTCAGGTCCATAAATAATATTAATAGAGGTGTAAATAAAGTGGTTACGGCGTTCGCCCTGCAATCAGGAAGTCATGGGCTCGATTCCCAAGACTGCTAAGCACCTCTGTGGTATCCTTGAGCAAGGTACCATCCCCACAAACTGCTCCCTGTGCGCTGTGTTCCTGGCTGCCCACTGCTTCACTTGGTGAATGGGTTAAATACGCTGTGTGCCGTGGTGTGTTCACATATGATAGAATGGTCACTTTCAATTGAGTTGTAATTAAATATCAGCTCTAGTTGAAGAGCTCTGGTTTAAATTTGAGGATAGTGTTATGTCTGATGGTCTGTCACTAGGGCTTGAACTGGAGTCGCTCTGATGAAATTCCATCCATGATGTGAAATGCAAAAATAAAGTGAAAAGAAAGATGTGGAAATGCTATAACTGATGGACAAAATGAGTTAAAAATAAATTGAGATACCACTGAAAGAAAGAAAAACATGACCCCAAAATAGAGCAAGACATCTGATGGGAGTAAAACCCAATAAGGTGAGGAAAGACTATTTTGCCCCAGATTGCATGAAAATGACCTGTGAAGAAAGGAAGCCATGGCTAATAAGAGTAAAACACCTGTGCTAACCTGACAGCTAGACAACTGAGCAAAGAAATGAGCGACTATGCCATCCTCTGCTGTCCCACAGCAAACCTGGACCCCACAGGAATTAAATTCAGTTTAGGAATTTTATTCATTTTCACACATAACCCTATATTTTGGGCTGTCTACTATATTATGTAATGTGGGAATACTATCTGCACTATCTGCAATCCCTCCTCAACCATCCAATATCCACCATTCAGAGTATCCACCATCCAACATCCACCATCCACCCTCAAACAACCAATATCCAATATCCACCATCCACCCTCAACCAACAGATATCCAATATCCACCATTCAGTATCCACCATCCAATATCCACCATCCACCCTCAACCAACCAATATCCAATTTCCACCATCCAATATCCACCATCCACCCTCAACCAACAGATATCCAATATCCACCATTCAATATCCACCATCCAATATCCACCATCCAATATCCACCATCCACCCTCAATCAACCAATATCCAATATCCACCATCCAATATCCACCATCCACCCTCAACCAACCAATATCAAATATATCCACCATTCAATATCCACCATCCAATGTCCACCATCCAGTATCCACCATCCACCATCCAGTTTCCACCATCCACCCTCAGCCAACCAATATCCAATATCCACCATCCAGCATCCAACCTCCAATATCCATCCTCAACCATCCAATATCCAAAATCCAATATCCACTATCCACTATCTAGCAATATAGTTTGAGAGCTGAAAAAAACTTTTTAAAAGATATTTTGACTGCATGTTTTTCTAAGGAGAATTATGTTAACTTTTCATTTCACTTGTTATGCTTTATTTAGATGTGCACTAGAATACAACATTTAATCTTAACTGCAAAGAATATTAACACTTCCAATTTAAAGTTAACATAATTGTATTCAAAATATCTTTAACAATTGTTCCATAATTCTGAATAAAATATCAATCTTACTTCTTTAGCTCAATACTCATACATAACAAAAGCTTTTATGATTGTCTCAAAGAGAACCAAATGATCATTTTAGAGGGCTTGGCTGCTGTTTTCTTTTTCTTCATGGATTATTTAAGAGATGGTTGGGATAGGACTAAAAAAAACGACTTTCTGAAAATTATTTTTCTCTAATTCTGCCACTGATACCATGGATTATGCACCCACACAACAGTTGAGAAAACACAGAGAGGATAGAAAGGGCATGCTTACGCACGCATGGTCATCCCTAGGGTAATGCTTCTCAGGGAGAAGAAGCCATCGAGGACACATTCCAAACAGTCCCTCCTCCGCTCTCCCCAAGCTGACTCAAAGCACCTCCATAATGAAGCTTCTCTTCAGAAAATGAAGGCCTGGAAAATAGCCAGGCACAGTAGTACAAGAAATAACAGTAAAGTATGAAACTGTCTTGTCAATTTGGAATTTCTTGTGCATTTTGAACATGATAGGGATAGAGCAAAGCAACAGTGCTATCAATAGGCCCGTATGATAAGCTCAATCAAAGGTTAGCAGTAGAGCAAAGCAGATGGCAGAGCCGTGGAGATTTGAACAGAACCGTCGACGGCATGCTGTTCATGGGCGAGTCACTGGTGACGTAACCACTACGAAGCATATCTTACTGACGACTTGCTGTTTGTGGGAGGCGCAACCACCGAAGGCCAAACTCTGAGTGAATCGCTAAAAGCGCCAACGTTTCGAGCCAAGCCAAGCCCATGACTCAATCTGGCATCATGCACTCTCTCCCTGAGCAGTTGGCATTTTCTGGCCAGATGATGGGAGTGGTGCGATTACAACAAAACAGGCTCTGAATTAGAGCATCTTGTGGCTCCAAGTGAACCTGAAATCAGGTCATGTGAAGCACATTTCATCATATCATTCAAAGAACAAAATTTACAAGTTGATATACATACCTGCATCTAACATCTTTAGGTTTTTAATTATGTAAAAAATAATTTACAAAATAACGACATTTTTATGTTGGACAAAGGAAAACTATATTAACCAGTAATACCATTTTTGCATTTCACAGGTGTATGTGAATGTAGTGTTAGGAGTCTTGCCGAAAGAGTTTTTTTTTTGGCATATTTGTCACGGTGGTGGGTGCTATGCCCCCGGGACCGAGAGCTAGCATAGAAAGCATGGCAGGCAGGACTGCAGAATTCCATGTTGATACGTTTTATTAATGAATAAAGCAAAAAGGCACGTGGGCCCAAAACGGAAAACAAGGAGCAGAGATGTGGTTTCAGGAACGGGGCAAAAACAAACAGCTCTTACAAGACGAAAGACCGACAAAGACTGAACACACAGACAGGGTTTAAATACACAGGATGATACTAAACAGGTGGAACTCAAATCACATAACTAGAAACACATGAGGAAACAGACACGTGACACAGGGGGAACAGAACACACGGACAGGAAACCACAGGACCAGAACGTAAACAAACCACAAGCATAAACACCAAAATAAAAGCCCCAAACCCAGAACATGAACAAACACAAGAAAACCAAAAAGCCATGACAATATTGTAGTGCCAGAATGATGTTTTCAATGTTCACATTCACCTTTGATCAGTCTTCTTTAAATCTATCTATGCTCTTCTCATTTAAATAAAAATATATTTTTCTCTGATTGTACAATTGTGTTATTTGACTATTTCATCATTATCTGTGTTAATGATGTACAAAGTGTACATTAAGTGTACATTATCTGGACAAAGTGTCTGAACTGTATAATCTGAAAGGAAGCATCTTTCAATAAAGTAGCATAAATCGATAGACTCTGTTGTCGATTTGCGCTACGGTAGCATTTCTCCACAGGGCAGCATAAACTTTATATATTGGGTGTGACGTATGACTGAAGCATGCGGCCGAGTGCAGCGCACACCCACATTAAAATGCTTCTGACACTGGTGTGTCTGTACGTTGTCTTAAACTGCACCTTATAAGTGTATTTGGTTCTATCATTGTTCTTGCTGAAGCATTTTTTCCATCAGCATATTAATTAATATTTTTTTGGTTGTGTCCATTACTGCAGATGAACAATGCAGAAACAGTGAACACACATATATAAATAAAAGAGGCATTGAAAGTCTGTAATGCTGATTATTCATTCACTCATTTGTCTAAAACCTGATCCAAATCATCTTCTTTATTCTCATTTTAGCATCTTCGAGGTATAATGTCATAAAATATTCGAAAAGTTTAGTCTCAGCACCCAGTCCATCCATCCATCCATCCATCCATCCATCCATCCATCCATCCATCCTTCCATCCTTCCATCCATCCATCCATCCATCCATCCATCCAGCCATCCATCTATCTACATGGTAAAAATGTCACCCACCAAGTCAAACTGAGACATAATGCAGTGTGTTATTATGGGTTTCCGAAATGTGAATAAACCCACAACACACCAGTGTTTAATTAAATAACAAGGCACAGGTGGAAGTAATAATGCTGCATCCATTATGGTTCAGTAGCGTGCATGTGCGTGTGTGTGTATGTGTGCGCGTGTGTGTGTATGTGTGTGTGCGTATGTGTGTATGCGTGTGTGTGCGTGTGTGTGTGTGTGTGTGCTTGTGTGTGTGTGTGTGCGTGTGTGTGTGTGTGTGTGTGCTTGTGTGTGTGTGTGTGTGTGTGTGTGTGTGCGCGAGTGTGTGTTTGTGTGTGTGTGTGTGTGTGTGCTGTTGCTCTCAGCTCAGTAACTCCTGTGGACTTTGAGTCCATAATCCTATGATTGTAGGTTATCTCTGTGTGAGATTCTCTTTCTCTCGGTCACATAAATACAGAGATAGAGCTTTGTGTCAGTGACAGGACAATGAGGGGAGCTCAAGGGTGGAAGAGGACCATGAGCCGTCAGTCAAGGCTGCTGTGTGATGTCTGAAATGTTTCGCTGGTTTGTTGTGTCTGTGTTCGCGCAGCCCTGCCCCTCACTCACCACCTTTATATCATCCAGAGTGTAACTGACAGCGTAGAGAAATGACAGGAAAGTGTGTGTGTGTGTGTGTGTGTGTGTGTGTGTGTGTGTGTGTGTAGGTGTGTGTGTGTGTGTGTGTGTGTGTGTGTG
>JBBPDB010044589.1:0-11231 GCA_037974465.1 Brachypetersius altus | reverse complement strand
TTGAAGGGTGTTTCGTCCGTTTTTATTTTATTTTTGAAATATTCATTTATCGGCCGTTATAAATGCCGATACTGATAATTTGAAAAATGACGATATATCGGTCGGGCTCTAATCTAAACATGCGACAGTGTAGTATGAGTGGTGTCAGAGAGTGGCTGCACTAATCGAATTAATCGATAAAATCGCCCAGCACTAACACATGTATATATTTTATAATACAGACGTCCATATTTTAGCTATATTTCTAGATTAGTGCACATTTTATACTGTACTGTTGGTATAGTATTTTATTTTTATTTTATTTTATTCTATGGTTTTCTTCATTTTTGCTGCACTTCTCTTTGTTTCTGTGCACTTTCTGCCGTGACAAAGCAAATTTTCAACTTGTGGGACTAATAAAGGTTTATCATAAAATCAGGAACTAGAAAATAAAGAATGTAATGTCATTCTGAGGTGACGATAGCTTAGGAACCTAACTTCCCCCTGCAGTTTCACAACTTATCCCTTTTCTCTGAAAGACTGCTGAGAGATCAGTTTAGTAAGTGAAAGATATTAAGTCCAAATTCAGGCTCTGATTGCTGGACCACTGCTGGACCAGGTGGAACAACAAATTACAGCAAGAGGACAGAAGCAAGTCTGGAGCCCTGATTCACAATGAAAGAACATTTGGCTCCATTTTTCTCACAGCACACACGCACGCACGCACACACACACACACACACGCGCACACACACGCACGCACGCACAATAATAGTTTGTTTTGTGCGGTATTGAAAATTAGTTTTTTGGATATTCACCATGCACAATGTACCAAAGTAAAAAAAACAAAAACTCAGTTTTGAGTTCAGGTTGACTCTATCTCCAGGTTTCCCCGTCCTGAGGCAGTTCCAGCAGCTCCTGGCATTTACTGACCTTTTTAACACAGCACTGAAGTGAACTGCTGGGTCAGCCTTTTAACCCATGGATCAAACTAGCAGCACTCATTAAAACACTACTCTCTATTTACTCTCTATTTAATTATCTGCACTTCCAGCACACTTTTATCTTCATTTATCGATTTTCTGTACATTCCTTTAGTTTTTCTTTCCTTAATTTGCTTAATATTTTATTCTAGTCCTGTAAAGCAACCTGAATGTCCCTGTATGTATGATACATAAATAAAGCTGTTAGGGAAGGGTGTGATTAGGATTATCCTGATACTGATGCTTCGTTATGAGATACTGATTGATGTAAAAACAGTTCAACAGAAGTAAGGAGCTGAACTGTGTCCTAAGTTTCTTGAAAGTATTATGAGGGAGGAGAGATTATGAGGGTTGTCGCTCCCATCCCACCACCGATCCAATATCATTCAGTATCAACCATTAGAACATTTAGCAGCAGTTAGAAAGCATTAATGCTACATAAACAGTGATAGCAGCACCGTTTGCCCTTAGAGATTCTCCATATTTCAGTACTGAACTATTCAGTACAAGATCTCCACACCCTACTATTCACTTCAGGTGCTGCTGTATATATACTGTATCCAGTGCAAACCTAAAGAATCTCTAACAGAACATGACAGAAACAGTCATTTTTCAAAAGGCTACACCTGCCCTCGCCTCCGGCTCATTAATGTGGATGATTGATGATCTGAGCTGCTGTCTGTGATCAGACTGAGTCTTCCCTTCAGAAGCTGTGTAGGTGTGTTAACACAGGTTTAATGCAACATGAGGCGCTGGACTGGGTCACTTATGACTCACTGAAACTGTGATTTGGGTGTAAACAAGCCGTTTTCTAAAAAGTGTACGAATGCAGTGTAAAAAGAGGCTGCGTTTTCAGAATGAAGGTAGGAGACTGAGCAAACAAACAGCATCACAATAAACACAATGCAAAACACAAATGCTGTGTTACAATAGTAATAGAGTAACCAAGGGATTATTAATCAGGGCGATTGATCATCTGTGATCTATCTATCTGTCTGTCATAACTACTTGTGTAACAGGCTAAATACAAATGTCTTTATTCCAGGACATAAATAAAAGTATTTATTTATCTATCGTGTTTTCTGAAGAGTTTGTTTTGACTATATACTATATTTGATATTGTTCTTGCCTCTGTGTCTATATGCAGTAATATGAGCAATTTCCTCCGTGATCAATCAAAGCTTTCTGATTTTCAGGCCAGTTGTCGCTCTGCGCTGATGCGGCTGTTTCGAATTCTCTGTAGTTTTCTATAAGCGAATAAAAGCACATTTATCACAATTATAATAAATGCTGTCAGATTGCTCACCCCTATCTGTGAGACACATGATTTACCACACAGCATCACATTTCCCAGCCTCAGATCAGACCCAACGCTGGAATCAGGACCTGCAGATGAAGCCCCCCAGACTGTTTACATACAACAGTAAACACAGTGATTCCACTTCCAATCGAGATACAGCCCTGAAAGTGCAAGCGGATGGACTGGAAAGCACTGAAGGAGCACCAACGCTCACCCAGATGTTTCATCTGTTTTCCAGCTGCAAGTCCACACAGCAGCAGCCAACTATCGTTGAAATATTTCGGAGGAAATTTTTTCTGGAAATAGAGCTATTCTCAACCAATCAGCTCTCAGAACTAACTAACCAATCTCTCTCCGTATCATTCTCTCTTCTCTCTCTTTGTCTCTGGTGTCTCTCTTTCTTTCTGCCCCCCCCCCTTCTCTCTCCATATCTCTCTTCTCTCTTTGGCTTTCTCACCCTCTTTTACTATAACTCTCTTTTCTCTCTCTTTCAGCAGTAAAGGCAATACAGATTCTTGTGCACTGTGTGTATGAGGAGCAGATATATATGTAAGGCATGTGTAAAGTGTGTGTGCGTGTGTGTGTGTGTGTGTGTGTGAGAGAGAGACAGAGTGCTCCAGGACTGGGCTGAGTCTGGGAAAACATGAAAAGAATTAGAGACGCCCCCCACGCCCCCCTCCCCGCCCAACCCCCTCCGTGCCCCTCCACCGCCTCCCAGACTACACACACTCCCTACAAACCTCCACACGCTGATTCAGCACAAACTGGATTTCACACCGCCCGTCTCGGCCCATCCAGGCTGAATTCTCAATTATTCCACTCGGAACATCCCAAACTCCCGCCCTCAGGCTTCGAAAGTCTGGGGACGACTCGCCTTCTTTTCTCCCTTTTCTTCCTCACAGTTCCGCCCACCGGACGCCACATGGGCCTCGTCAGCGTCACCCAAGAGCAGCGCAGGAGCGAGAGTGACCGCACGTCCACAAAACCCCGGTCACATAAACACTTTCTAAGTGAAACATAGCGCTTTTAACCAGTTTATACGCTCCTAATGTGAATGTACACTGCAGGTCAGAAATTTGCCCCACCCTCAGACTAAAAGCAAAATATTACAAGAAAATGTTAGAAACTCTGAAAACACACACAACTGACATGTTTTAGTCTGTAGAGACACATTATTTTGGCACAAAGGCTTAAACTAATGGTTTTACAGAGACCCATCATGTCTGTCTGAAATTGGCTTTGTGTTGATCCTGAAAAAAGGAAAGTCTTTCCGGTTTATGTATCACTGAGCAAACTTTCATTCAACAGGATAACGATCTCAAACATTGTTCAAAATTATATTCAGTCTAAAGAAAAGCAAAACGGCCTCCCCAGTCTCCAGATCTTTCTCCCATTGAGCTGCATGGGACAAAATGAGTGTCCAGCAGATGAAACTAAGTTTGCTGCTTGAAAAACCATGAAACTTAGTGTATACAGTTACATTACACTTCAACACCAGCTACATTTGATTTACGTATTTCCATCGTTTTCTTGCAATAAAATTTTGAAATGTTTATGTATGTAGGATGTGTTTATCCCTCGAAAGCCATAGTACTTAACAGCAATAACACACATCCTAATTTTCCAATCATGACTCAATGTAACAATCTAGTAACACAAACGCACATATAATGTCATGCGAATGTAATAAACACTAATTGTGTAATATACTGTAGTGAATAAATAATGAGTGCATGAAAACTGAACACATAAAACAGCATAAAATCTGCAATTAGGATGTTTTCAGTCGAATCCCAAGACACACGCAGCTCAGTAATCTTGACTAAATTGACGAGATTAACAGCAAAGGAAATGTGAAGAAATCATCTGTTTCACTTATGACTAAGAAACTAAGCTGTAATTCAGTCTGACCACTGATGTAAAAGGCCGGAAACTGAACTGAACTGAATTGAGCTGAGTTGAAGTGAATTGAGCAGTAATTGTGTTCATTTGGAGTGGAAGCGCTGCAGGCGGTCTTGGGGGGGCTTCTCGAGTGGCAGTCGGGAGGAAAAGCCTCTTTAGCAGAAAAAACAATTACGGCTGACCCCTGACACAACACGGCCAGCTCCGCAGCAAAAGCCACTCTGTCACTTTAATTACTCCCAACAGCAGTGAAACGGAGAGACAAATGGACGACGGACCCCGACGTCTAGACCTGGAAGATGTCCCCCCCTCTATTCCCACCTTAACGCCCCACTGGCGCACATGTTTACTTTTAAAACAGCACTTCACCCCACAACTCTACCAATTAAAGGCAAATCGAGCTGACTGCTCTCTGGGAGTTGCATTAGCATTCGCAGCACATCCACACAAACACAACATTCAGCTCATTTAACTCTGTGGTGTGTGATGGTTGAGGTTTGGTGCCAGTGCAACATCATGAAAACTGAATGAAAAAAGTGAAAGTAAATCATTTGTCGCGCATGAACACACCGCAGCACAGCACACAGTGGGAAATGTTTCCTCTGCATTTAACACATTCACCAAGTGAAGCAGTGGGCAGCCAGCGATGCGGCACCTGGGGAGCAGTGTGTGGGGACAGTATCGTTCTCAAGGGTACCTCAGTGGTGTCACTAACAGTCCTGGGATACAAACCCTGACCTGACCAAGGGCAACTTCCTAATCACCTGGTCACCAACTGTCCCTGGACAAAAATCAATAGAAAATGACATAGAATTGCAGAACAAATTAATAACACTAAATCGTTTATTTTAAGTACAATTATTTATATAAATCACATGTTTGGGGCAAAAGTCATCTTATTGTAACCTTTTGACCTCTAGTTTTTTTATGTTTGCATAAATGAATAAATAAAATATCTTAGTACAACTGAAATATAAACAAATGGAAACGAAAATATATTAGTATAAATAAATAAATACATATTTAGACAATGTAACATGACTCTCAATTCTGCTGTTCTCTAGAGAAGAAGGAGGCAGAACTCAAAATGTAGCTGCACTTATACTGGAATGTCCTTGTTGGGCTGTGGCTGATATCTGATATGTTTAATGCATGTATGTGTCAATGCTGATACGAAGGACTGCAATTATAGCCATAATTCTAGCCGTATGACACCATGATATGATATTTATATATATAAAATATTTGAGAATTCAACCCAACCCCCCAACACATCTCTACATGGCTCCAACCCACCTGCCCAACACGTATCGATTGCTCTATTTTGATAACTCTCACGCCATCCGACCCCTCTCTCAACACATCTGCAGATATTTTTGAGAACACAGCTGCTCAAAATCATTGATCAAAACCACCGCATCTGAATATTTTCAAACCCTTGCATGTCACCTCCCACCCCACGTCGTCAGATATTTTAGAAACCTTTGGTGTGGCCGATGTTATCGAAGACCACATGGTGGCACTCTTCTAATACTGCAGTTCTACAACACTGATACAGACACAAATTGGGAAATTAGAATTAGATACATTTTAGAACATACTATAGAAGCTTAGAACATGCATATAGAAGATACTATTTATTTCTGTAGGGTAACACAAACATCTGTAAGATGCTGATATTCTTCTTTTTTAAACAAAGATTATCCCATGAGTTAGACTAGATCAGCAGATCCAGTCCTGGAGAACCCCCCCTACCTCGGTTTTCTCGGCTCCCGACACACCTGATCCAACTCATCAGCTCAATACCCAGCAGTTCTTGAGCTGAAGGGGTTTAAACACTAAAATGTGCAGCACAGGGGGTCTAAACTGGTTTGGGAAACACTGATGAATTTAGGGCTGGGCGATTAATCGAAATCGACATTTAGAACCTATAATCGAGCAAATCGATTATTTTGATTACTTTCCCTTTAAAAACACTACCGCGTGTGGAGTCACGTGACCCCGCTCCGTTATGCTGCGTTATTCCGCCGAGATGTCGAGCACGGAGAGCTTAAACACTGAGACAACTGAGCAACTTGTTGGTGAACTATGAGGGCAAAAAAAATAATTTTTTAAATGTTCAAAATCGAGATTTTGATTTTAGGCCAAAATCGCCTAGCCTTCCTTGAATTGTTACAGAAGTCCTCATCAATAGCGTCCCACTAGTCCAGCCATGAAGGAAATATTTTATTTTGCACCATAACCGTTTTATTTTTACCAATGTAACCTTCAATAGATGAGCAACAAGCCAATATGTGTTACATCATTTGCCAAACATTTTTATCCATTTGCCAAACATTTTATTATTTTTGTGTATCACACGAGTGTAGCGTAAGTCTAGCCCAAGCACTTTTCCTGGTGTGAGGTGGGTCGCCCAGGGTGGGAATCAAATGCTACTTTCCTGCTTGGAAGACATCAACGTTATCCACTACTCTAACCAACCATTCATTCAACAATTACAGCTGACAACCCACTCCCGATATTCCAGACAGGGTTGCTCAGGGTTGGAAGTGTGATAACTTATTAGAGCATCTTACTGAATAATGAACAGCCCTTTTCCCGCTCAATAAGGGCGACACCACCGCATCAGCTACACAGAAGTGGGGGGCAGTGCTATCTTCTTTGAAGTCTGGGTGGAGGAAACAAGAATCACCCAAGCAGCAACTGTAGAACCCCCAGCTCATCCTAAACACATCGGTGTGAGCTGCAGCTGCTGAGACTTCATTCTGCACAAGGAGGGTCTGCCAGCTGTCTGAGGGGGTCTGAACTCAGGGTTAAGTGGAGTCTAGATCTGTTCAGACTGAGTGTGGGCTGGAGGTCACCAGGGAGTCCTGAAACACACTCCACATCCCTCCATCTCCCTCTGAGAGAGGAAGAATTACGCAGAGGGGGAACCGGGGGAAGACCACCAGGGTGGGGAGGAGATCTGGCCCACTCCAGAAAGAGCAGAGAGAAGGAAGTGGAGGTTTGTGAGCAGTACGTGTGCGTCCCCCACTTGTGGGACTAATAAAGGTTTATATTATCTTATCTGATACTGATACTGATGAGATAAAATCATCAACATTGTACAAAATATTTTATATAGTATTTTATATGACAATGTTATTAACTGATTTAATGTTGGACTTTAGCATCTTTTTGCATTGTTCTCCAAAACATTTGGTTTAACAGTGCTTTACTGAGACAATTGCTTTTAGTTGTTGCCATTTTTAAACTCAAATAAACAACAGAAACAAAAACAATATTAATATTGTAGCACAGCGGGTGAAGCCACGCCTCCTAATAGTGTTGATTGCTGATTAATAATGTTTATAACAACAACAATAGTAATGATAATTATTATTATAATATTAAAACCCCAGTATCAGTCAGGCCCTAATACACACTTCCATATGAAGCCTATGATCAATAATATTAATACAGTCGCACTGAGGGTGGCTCCACACCTCATTATGGTTTTGATTACTGATACTATTTATAATACTTATAGTAATATAAATAATATGAATTAATATTAATTAATAATAATAAAACCTCCGTATCGTTCGAGCCCCAGTGCAGACAAGACACGTCCATTTCTCACGAAAGACAGACAGTAATTTAAGGTTTAATTGCTTGACACCGATTCAGCCGCTGGATTTAATTTGGTTGGCAATTGGTTGGTAATTTGGGAACTCCATCATTCTGTGCGTTGAATAATGGATCTGGTAGAGTCTCACTCTTTGAACGTGCCTCGGTTGTCCTCATTTTCATAAATCAGACCCCCTGCTAAAAGGCAAATCCCGAAAAACATTAACATTCTCGTCTAAGACAATCAACTGTCTTTTCAGAAACTAAAATCTATTTTTAGTGATCGTTCATCCAAATTAAAGGGAAATGTGGGAAATAAGGATATTTTTATGAATCTGCAGAAGCGCTAAGACTCAGGTTTAGGCAAGAGGCCGAGTCAGACTGTCTGAAGAGCTTTTTCCCCAATAAATGTGTATGTAATTTTTTCACCAATAAAATCATAAACAGTTTAAGCTTAAATACCACAGACCAGACCTTAAAATGTATATTCAGTATTTGAACAATGTGTTATGAATTATGTGTTATGCGGTGCACAATATGCACTGAAATATGAAATTGCACTGTGATATTTAATTATGATATTTAATGTAACTGCACTGTTTATGGTGTTAAATCAGGACCAGTACATTCACACCATACAGCCCTCATTCAATCAGACCTCACTCTAAATATTGTGAGAAAGGTTTTCTTTCTTACTTTGTTGAAAATATCATGATTGTATCGAGCCCTGAAGTGTATGTTGAATTAAATCATGAGTGGACTGCATTGTTACACGACCAATAGCAGTTATTATACACAAATAAAAGTTATTAAATAAGTATCAAGTACTTGTAGAAGCATACCGCTAATCATACATAAGATTTACCCGTTAAAAAAAAGCATATTCTTATATTAGAACAACAGAAAGTAGAATCAGTTGATCAGCCTTCACCTGAGAAATTAAAAGTATTAATAAAACTACTGAGCTGCTAAAACTAACAAAAAAAAGTCAGCTAATTTGAAATTCTCTACAACTCTGGGCACGTTTTTCCATTTTTGTTATTATTGTGCCTCGTTGCAATCTAGAACAATCCTTCTTACATTATTATTCTAACACATATCATAATAATACTATTACTACTACTACTAATAATAATAACCTCAGCCAGGCCCTAGTGCAGACATTTTAATAGGCAGCCTAAGATGAATAATAATATTTTAACACAGATGGTGGAGCCAAACCTGTTTATGGTTTTAACTACCAGCAATAAAAAATATTCAAATGAATGTACATTTAATAAAATAATAATAATAATAATAACAATAATAATAATAATAATAATAATAATAATAATAATAATAATAAAACCTCCAGTGCACACTTTATATGCAGCCTAAGAGACAAGACGTCCATTTCTCAAGAAGGACAGTCATTTAAGTCATTTAATACATATCTTACTGAAAGCTGCACTTTATTAATGAAATTCATCCGTTTTTAAACTCCTCCATAACAAGCTTGATCTGGGCAGCGGTGGTGAGAATGGCGTTCTCCTGAGTGAATGTGAGACCACCACGCTCACCTGTGCTCAGAAGACTGTGGGCGGTCCACAGCCCCCTGGCCAAAACCCAAACCCACCATCTACACACAAAAGATAAAAGAGCAGCTGTAAGGAAAGAAGAACGACGGAAATAAAGGCGGCGGCGCATGGGATCCCACCAAGCCCTGATCTGCCCTGACAAAGCTGTTAAAACAAATCTAGGTTTAAATACAAACAGGTTAATAAACAGTTGTTACAACGTCGTCTGTAGAGTCGGGGTGTTTTGTAGACAAAGTCCAGACACGCATCTGTTCTCGGACTGCGCTGCTGTGTGTTAAAGTAATTATTTCAGCAAAAAAAAAAGTGGAATCTGTTGACCAGCTTTTGCCCGAGAAATTTAAACTATTAATAAAAACTGCTGGAAGTTACTAAAACTAACAAAAAGAACTGTCAGAATAATTAGAAAGGGGGCATTTAACTCTTAATTGGTTAGAAATCCTAATACAAATGAATAAATAACTGCAATAAAGAGGGGCTATAAACAGTTACACTGTACAAAATAAATGTTTATTTAAAGGAAAATTAGGGCCCATATAAAGGAAAGCTCAATTTTCTCCTCACCTTTCTCAAATTAAAAGTAATACTGAAAGTAGTGTACCCACTCCAGACAGTCCATATATGGAAAGTAAGCTGCAAGAACAGCTCAGTTTGTGATTTTGTGTGTCACAAAAACCAAGGCATTTACATACACCCTATTTGCTCTAAAGCGTTTCCGCCATACATGTTCTAAAACTGTATATAACAGTGTTTTAATCCGTTTTTAATTCGAAGCGATAAAATAAACTACATATTTATTACATACTAACTACAAGAATAACTATTTGGCACATAAAACCACATAAAACTTCACGGGTTTATTCAAGTTTGGCTGAAATAAAACCTCCCGTTTTGTTCGCAGATGAATCAGAAAAACAGAAGTGATGTAACATTCACATCTCAGTGAGTTGAGAGTCTTTGGTGACATTTTCAATTCCGAGTTTCTGATCAAGGCCTGACTGTCTGAGAGCGTTTCCACCTACAGAAAACTGACGGGGAATCCACACCGCTGATCTTGTGCGTCCGGTAAAACGAAGCCTGAAGCTGAGATCAGGGGAATCCCCATAGAAGTGGTATACAGAAGGTGCGGAGAGCCATGCGGGCCCTGTTTCCAAGCCAGACCCTGTTTCTGCAGCGGAGGAAGGCTTTTCTAGACGGAGAGCATGGCTGGGGGGAACACATTCCTGAGCCTGAGCTGCTGTACAGGGATCCGGTCTCTACCCACACAATTAGCCCCTCTTTCAGAGTCTGAGCTCTGACCACTGGACTACATACCTTTCATACACACCAAGACATTTTACAGCTCTGTAAACATATGTACCCATACATATATATATATATATACACACAACCAGTCAGACACCTTTTCTTCCACTTATCCATTTATATGCTGAAGATTTTTTTTCTTGTTAAACTCTGGAAAGTAGTCGATTGAACAATGCTAACTCAAAATGAGTCAAATAAAACTAGTTTATTATCTGTAACAGCGCAGGTCTGACTCCTATTCACTGGTTATTGGTGATGCAGAGACTCTCCTTTAACTTTAAATGCACTCGTTACTGTTTCAGCACTTAATAGCTCGTTAAACATCTACCACTGGTCTGATGATTATACCCATCTGATGCGGCTTATTATAGATCAATAGAAATGAATAAAAATTACATTTTCTGGCTTATTAAGGAATTCAAATGGTGATCGTGTAAAATTATTTGTTGGAAAAAAGTGTATTTAGTAAATATTAAGACTCTGTTCTGTAAGGAGGGAATGCTGGACTGTTGTGTTTTACTGAGTTCAGTGGTTCTGGCCATAATGTGCAGTAGAACCGTAGTGGAACAGGACACTAAC
>JBBPDB010044560.1:0-11232 GCA_037974465.1 Brachypetersius altus | reverse complement strand
GATACAGAGAGAGAGAGAGGGAGGCGCACGCTCTGGAAAAATCACGAACGAGAGAGAGACAGAGAGAGAGTGTGAGAGAGAGAGAGATAGAGAGAGATAGAGAGAGAGAGAGAGAGAGAGAGAAAGAGAGAGAGAGAGAGCGCGCGCGCGAGAGAAAGATACAGAGAGAGAGAGAGAGAGAGAGACAGAGAGAGACGTGCGCTCTGGAAATGTCACGAACGAGAGAGAGACAGAGATAGAGAGAGCGCACGAGAGAGAAAGAGACAGAGAGAGAGAGAGAGCGCGCGAGAGAGAGAGACACGCGCTCCGGAAAAGTCACGAACGAGAGAGAGACAGAGAGAGAGAGAGAGAGAGATGTGCGCTCGGGAAAAGTCACGAACGAGAGAGAGAGACTAAAATGAGTTTAAAAAAACATATTGGCACAAAAAAAGCAACAAAAAAAAAAAAAGCTGAGAATATTTGCAGGTTCCGCTTGTTTTGAATATTTCCGCGTAAAACGATCAGTTTCATTCAAAAAAAAAAAAACTGGATCCGCGAGTCCCGATCCGCGTAAAACTGGGGTTTTACTGTATTTCCAAATAGAGGCAACTGGCCAAATACAAAATTAACACCATGTTTTCAAAGGCCTGTAGACATTTTGTATGCATCATTCTTCATGGGGTCAATTTTAAGCTGTATAAAACACGCCAGAAAAATTTACACACATTTGTTTGGGCTGTTTTGGATGAAGGCACTGCACCAGGAGAGCATTAAATGTATGTTTTATTTGAAGTCCTATTTAGGCAATAAAGGTAAGAAACATAGGTGCCTCACATATAATCTTAATTTCAGGTTTAAATTGCTCAGGTCAAATTGATGTTAGTACATTTGAAAATGATGAGGGTTTCTGTCATAATACTGCATTCATCCAGACTAGTATGGTAGCTATTGTCAATTGCACTAAATGTCGTCTTATCAGGTTGTTCTGTTGCTCTTCTAATTTTCTTTCTATAATTTGTTTCTGTTCCTGTGTTGCATCATGGTCCCGGAGCCACGTTGTTTAGTTTCACTGTGTATATGGTTGAAATGACAATAGAACCTACTTGACTTGACTTTATATAACATGAGGGTTAACTCTGGGTAACAGACACGCTTAAATCCTCGCCCTGCTTTAAACTGCATTACGTTAAACGGCCCTGTTAATGTGGTTTCTGACACTCTTTATCTGACTCGCTGAAAAAAAGTGTCCAGTCAATGTTCGATTTGACTATTTTACTATAAACTGCTTAATCAGAGATATTGGAACCTGTTGCCTTTGTCCAAATCAATGGGAGGAGTTTGTGGTATAGAGCAGCGGTCCCCAACCTTAATTTGGTCACGGACCGGTTTAATATCAGAAACTATGTTCACGGCGCCGCCTTTAAGGAGCGGCAGATAAATATACGTATATATACAAATAAATGATACGTATAAAAATGGGGATATTTTAAAAATATAATAATGGGGGTATCTTTAAAATACTCTAATAAACGTAAATCCAGTGTGAACTCGCAGCTTTATTAACAGCATTTTCATAACAACGAGCCGACAACAACATACACACCCTGTACCGGTCCGCGGCCCGGGGGGGACCACTGGTATAGAGGGCGACTGCACAACTGACCCATGTATGCCTTTGTTGTCCTGGCAAATCTCATCTAAAGCACCGTTTTCCCCTAAACACACGTGAGCATCACTGTTCTGGGATTTTGGCTTGAAGTGCCAAGATGAAAGAGCCTTGACAGCTTTTGAGTGCCTAGATCCCTCTGTGTTGCCGACTAAATCCCAGGCCCTGGCTGCATTGTGCTGGGGGTAGATGGGGGTAATCAGCCGTCGCCTGTCCAGGCAAGATCACAGCCAGCGTGGCCGCACAAGCCATGACTTCAGTTCCCTATGTGTGCTTCCACTTTTGGGTCACTGGAGTTGACTGTGCATGACCCTAGGTGGACGCACAAAGCAACTTTTTGAGCCGAGCACTCACTTGACACTAAGCACACTGTGACTCTCTTCTGAATGATCTGGAGACAGACAATAGGAACACATGTGCTGAACTTGTGCTGTCAGGTTGGTCAAACCTCTCCATCTGATCAAACAGGGGACTCTGTTTGCATTGTGTGTAATGGCCTGAGCTCACAATACGTTCCAAAAGTACAGGCATTAAGCCTAGACACATCTGTTTGTGGCGATAACAGCTGCTCATTACAGGACTCATGACTAAAAAGTTTAATGATCACTTACATTGTGAATAGAAATAGTCATAACTTTAGATCACATAACAATAGGCTTTGTTATAGAACACTACACAATGGCAATAAAGTAGATTTAAAATCTTTTTTTAGACCAATTTAATTGTCCTTAGTTTCCCATTCTTGTTATATGTGGCCAAATTAAGCTGAGTGAGGACCACATACACATGCCTACTACATGGTATCCAGCACCAGAATGATCACAGCAAGTTGTGAGGTGGAGGCTCCAGATACTCGATTGGATTGAAATCTGGGGATTTTGGAAGGTAAGTCAACACTTTTGCACTATTTATCATGTTCCTCAGACCATTCCTTGATCATTTTTGCAGTATAACAGGACACATTATCCCGCAGAAAGAGGCTAGTAGGATTATCTTTGCTGTGAATGGGGCGTGGTCAACAGCAATATTTGTGACCTGATCTGGCAAAATTGAGGTTTTGGTATCATTGAAAAGATGAAAAAAAAACAATCTTTAAAACGATATCTTGGTCAGAGCTTAAACGGTTGTCGAGTTACAGTCGTTTGAATTATGGTAGCGCAGCACCATTTTCCAACTGAAAATCGCATTTCAAGTTTTTTGTCGTTTTTTTGTTGATATCTTTAACAATCCATAGCATCCAAACAGATGCACCCAGAATTTAACAACAACATTTTACTACAGGCCTTTAGATACTTAGAGAAATACATTAAATCAGACTGAAGCGTCAATTATTTCAAAATATTTATTAAATACTGATCTAATAATTCATATTTTTGTAAGATTTGAGAGCTGCAACTCAACTTAAATAGCCATTTAAGACCTTTTCTTTCATATAAGACCAAAAAAGAAAAATCAATATTTTTGATGTTTGTCAACATAATCGGCCTGTATGTAGCTAAATAAACAGAATGCCGACTTCCGACTCATTACGGCAGATCGGGTCACGTTTGGTTTTATGTGTCAAATGACATTCACGTGAATTCCAGGACTCAGGGTTTCCAAGCAGAACATTTCCTAGAATGTCACACTGCCTTAATGGCCTCATGGAACATCATGGCTTGCCTTTTCCGCATTGTGCATAAATCTTTCTCTCAGGCAGGTAACACACACACACACACACCTAACCATCCAAATTGTAGATGTTAAATGTGATGTATCAGATCTCGCCACCTGTTCTCATTGCTTCATAGTCCAGTTATGATGCTCACATGCTGTAGGTGCTTTTAGCATTCGGCAGGGGTCAGCATGGGTACTCTGATCAGTCTGCGACTGTGCAGCTCCATACAAATTAATTTTACGTTTACGGCATTTAGGGTGTACTCACTGGACCCGAGTACGAATGTCCCCCCTCCCCACTCCCCCTCTGGCCCACACTCACATTGGGTTTCAGCGTTCGTGCCGGAGCACGCTTACGTCATTATGGAGTCTATCGCTCTGTTTACTATTTTGACAGTCCTTTTGAGTCGTTTGGTCTGCGGTGGTCCCCAGTCCCCTCACAGCCTGTTGCTAAACAGGTCTGTCGCTTTTGTGGCATGAAAAATGGTTTGGGAGCGTCGCAAAAACGTGGCGTCACGCGTCCTGATCCGTGCTCCAGCGCGGTTAACGCTCCCACTACATGCGAACCGCGCCCGAGTCCAACTGAACCGTGCTCTGGCTCACCTTCGGAGCACTCACACTAGTCAAACGAACCGCGCTTTGGTGGTCAAACGCACTCGGGCACGGTTCAAACTGCCTAGTGTGAGTACACCCTTACACTGCCTGTACTCTTGACAATAGGAAGCCCAAGATTTACTCTATATACGATCAAGAAAATACAGTGTTCCCACATAAAAGTCGAGGTTCAGAGTTCACAGCCTCATTCGCTCATAGATTTCAGATCTGGTTTGAGTTTTTTTTTAGTGACAACTTTTTGAATTATGAGTAATATTCGATTTGCAATAGACTTTTTTTTAAGTCAAGTAACTGTTTCAATATTTTTAGTATGAAGTCAGATAGGCGCACACTGTGGCATAGATATAATGATCAGTGTCAGTCAGCTACCACAGTTTCTTCAAAAACACTCAGCATATGATTATTACATGCTAATTATACTAACTACCATGCAATACATAACCAGCTTCATCACAAAAACTGTATGTGCTAGGGAAATCAACATGAAACACTACAAAACGCACTTATCTCTGATGATTTTGACCTGTAGATCTGTGTAATTGCTGGCAGAAACCCCTGAAAATTCATGGGAACTGCAAATATCCTCTGCATTGATTTAAAACTGTTTAAAGATAAAAAAAAATTCTCTGTAATCCTATGACAAAATAGTGTATTAATTATCTTTGTGTAATGCCCTTAGCTTTGGCGCAATCGCAGGAAAACTTTATTGCCTTTCGAAAAACATTCGCCACAGAAGAGTGGATGTGCTTGAAGAGTCTTGCCTCTTCTGTGATTCATACTCTGCATGGGGATCGTGATGTTTTGATTTTATATGATAACTTGATCCTGACGTTTTTTTCGTGGATGCACTGCCTCTAGAAAATGTGGCACTTTACAAATAGCTTTCCGTGTGTCTTTCTTAGACATAGCGAAATTTGCCTACACGGCAGACATGTTGACGCTAATCCAATCTGGCACATGCAGGTAGTCGTTGTTCCTTGTGTAGTCACTATTTTGGTCACGTAAAAAATTTTAAAAAAATCCTTAATCCCTAATATTTAGGGTTTACACTAACATTTTCAGGATTTTTTTTTTTTCCCACATCGCAAATTCATGTCTTTTCCTAATTCACGGTTACTCTTGGAATGCAACCCCTGCTACTGTATATCCTAACCCCTGCCTACTACTGCATTGTTAATTTTTAGTGTTTTCCTGCTTCAATACACCTGATTCAAATCATCAGCTCACACTCCCAAGCCCTTCTTGATGATAAAATCAGGAGGTGTTCCATTTTGGAAATATGAAAACAGAAAATTGTAACTAGTAAGATCGACTTTGGCCGAATTCACAGCCTCCAAACATTCTTTTGTACGCAGCAAACAGACTTTCTGTTCTGCAATTACTCTCTACCTTTACTAGTAGAACAAATATGAATTCAATGTTTATAGGTTGTTTTCCATACACAGCATACTAAAGCTGGAGAGCGTTATTGATGTGTTTCTCCTTTTTATGTCCAAACACTTCTTTAGTGCGAGCAAAGAGCACTTTGTAAAAACTGTCTCTAGTCTGTTTAAACACTGTGCTACGTATATCAGGCAGATGTACATGATCTAGATCTAATGTCTGTGTGCCATTGCATCACTATTCCCACACCAGCAAGATCTGTACTTTCTTGTACAGTCAAGAATCTGTACATTCTTGTAAACAATGTGGCAATTTTGCATACCTGAACAGTCTTAATATTTCCCCAGAGATTCTTCCATTTCTTAACAGTATTTCAGACTAAAAATTAGAGGGAGGAAGTGTTCAGCGATTTTTTTCTGGTCTCCTCTTACATTCTAAGAGCCAATTATGAATAGTTTCAGATCCCAAAATGAGCCCAAAACTACCGAGTGCAAGATTTACTCCATAGAGAAAGAAAAATCCTAATTTTCAGGTCTTACACATTCATACCACTGCACTGTTCATTTTTGTATTCATCATCTGTAGAGTAAATTTTCATTGTTGTCAAGAGTACAACTCAGTCCAGACAGTGTGAAAGAAATACAGCCTCTCTGAAAGTAGTGAGTGTTTCTCCAGCCTTTCTGCATTTCCACACTGACCCACAAACACAGGAGACAAAAGGGTGCTTGACAATATATCCTTATGACAATATATCCTAGTTACACCTGCCTTGTTCATTTAGTGTTTTCCTGCTCGAACACACCTGCTTCAAATAATCAGCTCACACTCCCATGTCCTTCCTGGTGCTAAAATCAAACAGGAGAACACTAAAATATACAATGCAGTGGCATGAAGGTGTAAGTCTGGGATATGTTTTCTTGATCATCTATAGCGTAAATCTCGGGCTTCCCTGTTGTGGAGTGTACAACTCGGTCCAGACTGTGAAAAAAACAACCCCTCTGAAAGTAATGAGTGTTTCCCCAGCCTTGCTGCATTTCCACACTGACTCACAAACAAGAGACAAAAAGTGCTTTGGGTCATTTACAGAGGCCTCTTCTTAGCTCTGAGGTGGACAACATCATACACTCTCCCCTGGAGCCTCACAAAAACCAAAAGTGTTTATTGTCAGCAGTGGAACAAAGAAAGGAATGATCTGGGCTTAGGTTTGTGTAAACAGCCAACGAGGAACATGTGGAATTACAACAATCGGTGGTCATATTACCGCCATTAATGCATCAAATTAAAAGAAAATATCCAAAATGAGGTCATATTCACTGGCCCTTAACTTTACATAGAGACAGCAAAGAAAACAAACATTAATAAAATCCAATTTTGCTTTAAAGGCACAAAAAGGATATACTGCACATAGATAACAGGTTTACACAGTCAATGTAAACTCTCCTATCCCAAACTTGCGGTATTTGTTTTGAAGAGACCAGTTGAATGTGGCAAAAGAAAAGAAAAACATGTTTGTCTTTGACCCCAAGTTCTCAGGACAGCTAACGCTAGCTAGCCAAGCTGAACTAAAACACATCAGACGACGTTGCCGGGATTTAAAGTGATTCAGGGCCGAATATCCTGAATTGCGCTTTGTTCTGATCTTTGGTTAGATGTTATATTCTATGCTGTTCCTTACGAGGTTCTGTTTTAAAAGTCTACTTTTGTGAAAGCTAACTGGCTGGCCGTGTTAGCATTAGCCTGCTAGCTTGGGTGAAGGCACGTAAGGAAAAAGCAGATAACCATATAAAGTGCCCCGGACGAGCATTTTTGACTTCGTTTTCTAATTCAATATATATTTACCTGCAATTAGATGAGGATGGAGGGGGAAAGGAGTCCCTCGTTTCTCAGGAGGAGAGCGATAATCGGTGTAAATTGGGGCCTTCTCCGGCTAAACGCCCGTCATTGGAAACAACGCCGTGACGTCAGCGGCCAAGCAGCAGTCCATTAGAAACTCCAAGTTAAACCTCAGAAACGTTATCATTTTTCATACCAAAAACAAACTAGGAAGTCCATAAACTGTACGGATATTTGCTTACCAAAACAGATTAACAGTGGGTGGTTAATATACATTAAATTCAATATGCTTCCCCCCCCCTATATCTGAAACAGTGTCAAGAGGACAATCCCTATATGTACAAAAGTATTGGGACACATCCGTTTTTCAGGGTTTGGGCCCCTTACATCCAGTGAAAGGCAATTATAATGTTTCAACATACTGAGACATTTTGGACAACACCATGCGTGAACACAGTTTGGGGAAGGCTCTGTTCCAGCATGATTTTGCCCCAGAAAGCAAGACCCATAAGACATGGTTGAATTCTGTGGTGTTGAAAAACTTGAGTCCAAACTTCAACCCCATCTGGCACTTCTGGGATGAAATGGAACAGAGATTGCAAGTCAGGCCTTCTCATCCAACATCAGTGTCTAAATCTCATAAATGCTCTACAGAATGAATGGGCACAAATTCCCAAAGAAACTCTAAAATCTTATCCAGACCAACATACATCAGTACTTAAAGTAATCCACATCTGTTCTTCATATCTGCAAAGCAAGACCCAAATCAATATCTGTTTTTAACCAAGCTACTACCAACTTGCATGCAGGCCCTGTCAAAGGAACAGAACAAGATAAAAAAAAAAAAGAAGGAAAAGTCTGAGGTTAGCACAAAATGAGCAAAACATGGACTAGAGTGAATAGCTGCAAATTAGGGACCAACTCCACATTAAAGTCTAAGTGTTTGAATACAATGTCATTGTTCCAAGTCAGTGATGATTGCTATCAGTGATGATTGCTATGTGTGATTAACCCAAGTAATCTGTGTGTCTACTTAAATATTACCTGTAAAAGGGGATCCAATGCTGTACTCATCACATTATGGAAACACCCGACTATTTCTTCTATTACTTTATTTTATGTTATATAATGTTATATTTTAGCTTTTATTCTATTCCTGTGAAGCACACTGAATGGCATTTTGTGTATGATAATGTGCTATAAATACAAAAAGTGACTTGACATTGTTTACAAAAACAATCTCCTAGACATGGATAAAACTTCAACCCAACATTTAAAAACATTGTTAGTCTAAATCAAGTCACCCAAGACTAGTCTTTATACAACTTAAGACTACTGTTGCTGCACTGTGTTGTCTTTCATGTCTTTTATGTCTTTATGTTCTATCTGTGAAGAGGGTGTGGGGTGGAGGTAGCTCAGTGGGTAGGATACTTGCCTCCAGACCAAGAGGTCATGGGTTTGAATCGTACCTTCAGCAGACCACCACTGGGTCCCTGAGCAAGACCCTTAACCCTAAGTTGCTCCAGGGAGAGACTGTCCCCTGTTGTTAGAGAATGAAAGTCGCTTTGGATAAAAGCGTCTCATAAATGTAAATGTACAAGTAAGATTTTCATTGTGCTCTGTACATATGACAATAAACTTCAATTTGAGAAGACCTTACAATCCACATGCTTTGATTGATCAACTACGTTTGAGGTTCATAACTGTGTAAACTAAATGTTTTGCTGAGCCATTATTTCTTACTCTTGCTACTTTTTCTAGTTTCATCATGGTTTCTAAACAAAGTTTTTTTTAAATACTGAGCTATAATGATTAAAGACAGTACTGACGGTCAGTAGATGAACCAGGTCTTTGTTTGCATCCAGGAGCGGTGGGTTCTGCTGGAGCTGGACAAGCTCATTGATGTGATTATAAAGAGCTTGAAGCTTCTGCACATTGATCTTGCCGTTCTCCACATAGTCAGTCATGGCCTCGTTCACAGCAATCAGGTCTTTAAGATGGACCCCCAAGATGGGGATTTTGAAACCTGTACACTTGCTGTACATCTGCCTGTAGTTCTCATAGTTTCTAGATGATGAGAGAAGATCCGTCATTTCATTCAGAACCTGAGGGGGAGAACCATCATCAACAATCCATCAACAATCCAGAACCCAGTTTTTTTTTTTTTTTAGGACTCATACAGTAAGTTCGTAAGTTACTTGTTGCTTTGATGCCTCCACAATCTGGTAGACCTGATTTCTTACAAATGAATTTACTGAATAATAATGTACTGCTTTGTTCTCAAATCTGATATAGAATGATTTGATAAAACATGTCAAGTGACTGAAGGAGGTACTTATAGAGTACAATACAAATAAATCAGATTTGAGAACAAAGCAGTTCACTATTGTTGATTCTTATTTTGGCCAAAATGACCCATACGTCATTGAATATTGTTATTATTATATTATAATTTCTATTTAATAATCAATTATGTTAGAACTGTTACACATGAAATATCATCGGATCATGATGCAGCTCTAACTGAAGTCTTTAAATATGTTATTGTACTTAAAAATATCATGTGAAAATATCAAATAAAGCAACATGACATTGACAGTTCGTTAAAACAGGTGTACCTTAGTGGTCTCGTTTGGCACATATGTACAAGTGTCTTTCAGTCTGGAGATGGAGCTGTGGCAGAGTCCTCCCACCACAGCCATGAGTGTGTTGAAGTTTTGCATCTGTTGGAGGTTCTGCAGTAAAAGCGACAAAACTAGTTGATGAGTAACACTAAGTGGGAGGACACAGCAACAAATGATGACAATGACTTAGTAGGTGGACGGCATGAGATTTATCAGACAAGCAGTGTGTCGAGTACTGCCTGTGATTACTGCCTGGAATACATGCTGGAAAACAGCATATACCAGTGCAGAGATTCCTTGAAGGGCTCATATCATTGACAAAAGCATTTTCCGTACTTATTTGAAGGAAAATAGATTAGTGGGGTACATAAACACTGTTCAAGTTTCAAAACCTACCATTCAATCCCCACAAAGCTTCACTGTTTTTGTGATGTTACAAAAAACTAGATCATTCATATCATATCTTTTTGGTCTAGAGCAGTTTAGTAGCTCAAACACAATAACAGTATTTTAGCACTGACTGCTTTTTAAATGGCACAAAACAGAGCAGTCAGTTGGTATAAGGCCATCAAAAGCACAGCAACAGTGGGGTGGTAGGAGCCTAGTGGGTAAAACGCTTGTGAACAAAGTTGCAGGTTCGAACCCCCACTTTATACAACACTTTCTACTATTGTGTCCTTGAGCAAGACACTTAACCCTCAGTTGCTTCAGGTGGACTGTCCCTGTCATCAATGATTGTTGCTCTGGATAAGAGTGTCACAAAACATGTAAAATGTAACAAAACAGCCTATTTAGTAACAAAACCAGCCTGTTTGATTGTTATGGCTGAAGAGAAATTGAAAATATGAATCATGCATATGTTCTGATGCATAAAAGCTTACAAATGCAATAATTGGACTAAAATATAAAACAAATGTAGGATAAGAGGCCGGTTGAGAGACATCTGTGGCATAGAACAACAACAGCAACTTATTGATTGTAATATTCATTTGTGTCTGATTAATTTTAGACTCAGAGGCTGCAGAACACTAAGGTACCTGAGCAACGTAGATGAACTTGGTGCAAACTTCAGCCCGGAGCTGAGCGGTTGGTCGACTGAGCACCATGAGTTGTACCCACTGGGAAATACCGTTACACAGCGCAATGGAGCGTTCCATCGCAGGGTTCTCTGTCAAACACTCATTGCGGATGTACTTCTGGTAATCAGAAAACTGTAGAAAAAAATCAATTCACTTAATATTCACAGTGACGGAAATGTTGTTGGTTGCATTTGTTGTGTGTAAAAACTTTATTTGGATAAAACACACAGCTGGGATGTTTTGGGAATGTATATTCAGAATATAAAAAGGAGTTGTATTCAGTGCACATAGCATTTTACACATCTACACACACACCACCGTACACCTACACACCTTCACACACACCATCACACATCTACACACCTTCACACACACCATCACACATCTACACACCTTC
>JBBPDB010044530.1:0-11232 GCA_037974465.1 Brachypetersius altus | reverse complement strand
ATCCATCCATCCATCCATCCATCCATCCATCCATCCATCCATCCATCCATCCATCCCTCCCTCCCTCCCTCCCTCCCTCCCTCCCTCCCTCCCAGCTGATTAGTGATCGCCTGAATCACATCTTATTTAAAACACTGCTGTAATCAACACTCTCCTCTCACAATGAGACCAGTTGGATGGTAAAACAATACTAGACGTTCCTCAAAGGTAATTATTGCCATTTTGTTTAAGAGTGAAAACGAGATTTGTTTTCTTTGAATTATTCAAGTTCTGTAAACGCTGCATCATTTCTCTCTAAGGTAAAGCTGTTCAGTTCAATACTTGCACCTAGAAAAGATAAAACCTGAGAAATATTTTTGCAGTGGTGTCTTATTTTCTTCTGAAGCTGTATGTATATATGGATAGGGAGATGCCCCTGTGTTATCAGTTTGAATGTCAGGATTGCCAGTGGCACCACTAAGGGTACCCTAAGGGTACTGTGAATGGGTTAAATACAAGAACAATTTCAAGAAAGTGGTGTGTTAATGTATGACTATATGGGCCACTTTGCTAATTTAGAAGTGTGAAAGAGAGAGAGAGAGAGAGATGCAGGGTCATGGAAAGCTGTTTTTGTGCAATACAGGCCAGTCAGTGTCTGTTATTGGTATTATGCAATAAATATGGTTAGAAACACCTGCACAGTTTGTGAGCTGTTGTGTGTTTCTACAAATCTAGAATGACGTGACGTCAGATGACCTGCCCTGGGTCTCATCCACCCCTGGAAACGGCCCTGCATCTGACAGCTTCATGAATAATAGGTTATTTGGTGCAACATAAGATTCTCACCGATGCCAGCTGTAAAAAGAAACAGGCTTAGTTAATGCTGACACGTACAGTTATTTCTACTCTCCCGAGTTTAAACAGAGGACAAGGTGCCACATTTCAAGTTCATGCCATCAAAGAATAGCTTTGAAAAATGTCTGAAGACATTAAATGTCTGAAGACAATGTAAGTACTTCTTTATTCTGGTGTTACACGCATTATAAACCACATTTAATAAAAGGTCCACACATTTCTGGTATATTTCCAGTTTGGGAACTTCACTTTTTGTCCATTAGAGCGATTCCTTCATTGTTCTTACGGCAAACCCCAGAAGTCTCTTGGCTCCCATTTAAATAGACAGTTTTGACAGTGCCGTCTGGGTAGATCCTCTGTTTGTACTGGCCGGTGTGGATCTCTCGTTGGCCATTCGAGAACTCCACTGTTTTCATACCATTTCTGTAGACACATCACAACAAAATAGCATATTACAAAATTATATCGTCTCACTTTACATTTTGGAGAAACCAAACAAGTACTACAAAACTAGTGGGTCTCTTTTTAAAAAGAGATTTTACTTTGATAACTTGACGACAGTTCCGTCTGGGAAAACACTTTGCTGTCGTCCATCAGGGTACAGGCTCTTCACAGTCCCATCAGGGAAAAATATCTCCCTCCTGCCGTCAGGATAGTGCTTCTCTAAGGAAAGACAACACATTTCAAGATGTTTAAATCCTCACATATGGATTAATAAAGGTAAATGAATGCAATATGCTCAAAAAAGTGGGTTAACCTTTCTGATTATTTGGAAACTGCAAAATCTCCAAACCAGACGGGTAAGTGGAGTGAGTTGTTTTAGCATCACAGTAATGGTACACCTAGAAGGGCAGAATTCCAGTGAATTATTCTTCCTTCTATATAAGGAGAAGGCAGTCAAGTATTTCAAGAGCCCGAGAGGACTTCAGTGCTGTGTTGTAATCAAGGGTGTAATGAGGAAGTTATGTTGAAATGCTTCTCTTAATGTATACTGCCAACCTTTGCAAGCAATATTTTCAGCCATATTACATTTTTCTCTTTTGTTGCAGATTCATTCAAAGCCTAATGTTATAGGACACCTTTCAAGTGATTTAAAATGAAAAGAAATGTGATACATTTCTTATTACAAAATGTGGCACAGGATGTGATTTGGATTTTTGATTTTTTCCCCAACATATTATTTTCACCAATGAAATAGTAACTGTGCATAAAAATGTGCAGAAGTGTGTTCCCTGTAGAGGATGAGCACTTATTTATCCTTAGAGCATCAACAACAATCAAACAATAAAATGGTCTGAATGTGTGAAACAAGACTGTCTGGTTCATATTTGAATAATTGAACAAAAATAACCAAAGTCAAGTAATGCTCCATTTTGATCAGCACTGTGTTCTAAGTAAATCTGTGGCACTGCTATAGTTGCCATGGCAAAACCACTTCTTCTTACACGGGAATTGTGAGAGCCAGGGGCTAAACTGAAGTTAGTCCTATGGCTTTTATGTTCCCATGGGTGTATTTATTTATTTATTCCTTAATTTTCTGTAACCGCTTAATCCTTATTAAGACACCACTGCAAAAATATTTCATCTTTTTTAGGTGCAAGTATTTACCTTAGTTTTTAAAAACTGCTGACAAAATTTCTAAATAAAAATATTGTTCTTTAAAGCATCTGAATAAATTAATACCCTAAATAACCTAAAAATTAATAACTTCTTGATCGCTATTAAACAAAATGGCAATAATTACCTTCGAGGAACTTCTAGTAGGGTTTTACCATCCAACTGGTCTCATTGTGAGAGGAGAGTGTCGATTACAGCAGTGTTTTTATACTTTTCCTCATTAAATAACATTCAGGTGATCACTAATCAGTACCTCATAAAGCAGAATGAGGTGCTTTTGGCATGGAATAGTTGTAATACTCATAAAGATGCTAATTTAAAAATGAATTGCAGTTCTCAAACTGTAAATAAAACATAAGATTAGAGAACCTTCAGCTCAAACATTAAATGTTAATCAAAGTTACTCTCTCACACAATAATCTGTGCAACAGCCTGTTGCTACTTTGTTGTGCAATTTCTCACCAGGTTATCATAGGGATCACTATGTGCATTATTATCTTACTATGATGTGCAACATGTGCAATGATCTTATCGGGCACATTAAACATTGGCATTATGTGCCATGTCTTACTGTGTGCAATATCTTACAATATGTGCAATATCTTACAATATCTTACAATATCTAAGTGTTTTGGGAGCATATTTAAGGGCATATTTAGAGTTTACACCATAAAAATAGTGTACATTTTTATTATCACAACATTGCGGTTCTTCACTATAGGTGGGTGCTCTTGGAACATGACTATATATACATTGTTGAAGATGTGCGAGGCAGAGCGTCCCTTGATGACATAGAAGAGTGCAGGCCTTTGTACCAGGCAAGAGCCTCACACAGCCCTGGCCCACTTCAAGAAAAAACTGATTATGCTGAATAAGCCCTGGAGAGGAACAACAGTTGTCACAGCACCAGTACATGGGCTTTTTTGGCCATTCCTAAACTGAGCTCTAAGGGCACTTGAAAGTATTTCACAACTCATTGTTTGGAGGAAAAGAGCGAGTAATGAAAGAAGTAAGACTACAAGCAGGATTATTCCGGCTGGGTGACCCGCGAGTGACATCTCTGTGTAAGCAATGAGGCAAACAGAGCAGTGTGTGAAAGCAAGGATTCAGCATTAGCCCAGGTTCTCACTCCTATTCATTTGAAAGTAGTAAGCAGTAAAGCTTCTTTGAATGATTATCATTTATTATCTTGAACTTTTGTGATGAATTTACTGTTCACTGGCAAAGATAGATTTTTTTGCCCTTGTCTCATTTAAGCTGGACGATGTCACATGCAAGTTTGGTGCATGTGACATCAGACCTGCCAAAGAACCAATCAGAATTAGTTTGTTTACATTTGTTTACATTAACTATAGCCGGAGCGGGGCCTGGCTTTAAAGAAGCTCTGCTGGTCGTGCTCTTCTGATATGCAGTACCGTGTAAACGTCTTAGCCACCTGCAAATATAATATTTATTATATAAATTAGCTGTGAGTGTTCATTCCACAATAATATTATTTAATATTCCAAATAAAACTAAAAAGTATAAATACAAATAACAGTCTATGGTAAATAGTGATATGTTCAGTATATCAGTGAGTTCTTGTGGAAGTTCAGTATTACTGTAGTTTCATCAGAAACCTGGTTTGACTCCTTCATTAAATGAAATCTGGAGCTGCTGATGGAGTTTCACAAATCCAAACAACGGCTGGAGGAACCGAGGAGGAATCTGGAATCGAACCTGTGTTCTCCTCATCAGCTCACACAATATCAACTACTTTTACACACAAAACTAATCTTGATACTTTTTATTGCTTTCTTGTTTGTTTGCTTTTATTCTAATGTTTGCAGAAAGTCACATTATTTATCTGTAAAGGAAGGATTAATGTGTGTTAACACAGGTGTAAAGTATTCTGGTTCTTTTCTGGTCTTAGTAATGGAGTCATTTGATCTGTAATCAGAATCAGAAAATGTTACTGATCCTGGAGGTATTTGCACACAAAGATGTAAAGACAACAATATAAACTATAAAGCACACATAAATCCAATAAATACTCTACAGAGAATACTACACAAAAGCTGGTGTAAATGCTATATATAAGTAAATTACAGTTAAGCAATTTACTAGTATAGTGATTTGGAGTTCCGAGTCTGTTACAACTGTAATTGAGATCAGTAGTGGATCAGTAATATTGACAAAAGTAGTGATACATTTAGAAATACATTTACGGCATTTATCAGACGCTTTTATCCAAAGCGACTTCCAATCCCTACCTACAGGGGGCAGTCTCTCCCTAGAGCAACTGGGGGTTAAGGGTCTTGCTCAGGAACCCATTGGTGGTGTGCTGGGGGTAGGATTCGAACCCATGACCTCTTGGTCTAGAGGCAAGTATCCTACCCACTGCGCCACCACCACCCAGATATACAGTTTTCTGTTTTGACTTTGATTGCTAGGTTAAACTTGCCAATAAAATGCGCCTGTCTTATGAACAAATTCAATACAAACACACAGCTCACAACTTGACTGATATCAAAAACTCTGTCAGTGACTTCTCTTGCCAGTAGTGTGTGTCCACGACCAAACTCACTTGTGATTCCTTCTGACATAATATCTGTCATTTTGCAGCAGGAAGAGATCATCCTCATGCTGAGCTTGTCCACCACCAGCGCCTGAGGGAGGGCATCACCACATACACATGATCACAATGTAGACAGTCAGCACCACAGTAAACATTTCTACTGCTTTCCATTGTATATCACATGTATCTGAAACCAGTCCATGCAACTCTTACAGTAAAAACACAATATAAAAATTCATGAACTTCAAATGGCCCTCTCTATGTATTCTCTATGATCATGTTAACTCTTCCGTAACAGCACTAGCGGAACATACCTTCCATTCTCCTTTCGACCTCGCCTTCTTGATGACATCACTCATAATCTCTGTGAAAGAAATGGACAATTATGAGAATGTAGGCCACTTATACAATAATGCTATCAAAAGTCCTTCTATTTGGGTCATAAATTTAAAAACGCGGTCAAAAGGTGAGAAAACTAAATCACACCACTATTATTATGCTAACTACTGCTAGCGCTCCAATGGGATTCTAGTACTATGTTAGCGCTAAGCTAGCAGCATTGCGTATGAACTTTTTTGGCTATAATAGATAGACCTCTGAAGTTTGTAAATAACATTCCTGTTTTATCTGAAGCTTCTAAAAGATATGACTATTTATTTATCGCGCCCTGCACAGAGTATTTATATAGTGATTCCATTAGTAAAGAGTCCTGGCATTGAACTGCTGCTGTATCATTAGGCTGTTGCTCATGTTCACAGTCAGCAATGTACTTAATTTTTGTCACACAAAATTGGTCCCTTTCATTGTAAACCAAAACATGATAGAATTTCTAATTATATTAGTGGTTAACCAGGCACCCAAGGGCTTCTGTTCATGGTGAAGTTCTAACAAATAAGAGCTTCTGCTTAAATGTAGGCTAATCCCCCGGATAACACAAACGAAACAATCGTAATTGGATCATTTTTCTGTTGTTTCCGACCAAAACTTAGTAATGAAACAGAAGTAGTGCTGCAGAGACTAGCGAGCAAACTTGACTGTATTGAATTAAAGACAGGTATCTTCCTGGTGAAATCATTAGGCATTCTCTAGAAGGCCTTGATTGTTCTTCTCAATCAAATCTAATTATAATAAAGATGACATGCATGTAGAATTATAGGCAACTTCTTTAGAGAAGATGGTGTTGAAATCTGATGTTCATTATTTTTAACAAAACCCATATGGATAACACTCCCAGTGCCTAAAAAGTGTGATAATGAAGGCATGTCTGCCACGCTCTAAAAATACCAGAGAGGTGTGTGGATAAATGTTGAAAAGGGGGATCACATTCTCACACTCTCTCACACACACACACACACACACACACACACACACACACACACACACACACACAAAGACGACAAGCTCACACCTGCCCTAAGTGAAGTCACATGACTGATATGCTAGCAGTGAGGCAGAACAGTTCAAGAAGTGTTGATGATTCTAAAACTCTATTGACTCTGAGGCCTCACACCACATACACCTGCTCATAAGTGCCAGTGTCTAGGCCTGTGCCTGAAACGAAACCTTGTTTTTCATGTACCCTTATAGAAAACAGCAAACATATTTCTTTTCTGATGTCCATAAAGCATAAAGCAGTTTACACATGTCTGCTTTTAGTCCAGTCTCATCTATTCTATTTTATCGTCACTGGAACAGTCTCTATGCCGCCCCCTCCTACTCATTTCAGGAAGCTGTTTTCCAATTCCTCAGTATTTTTCATCCTAATCTCTGTTTGCTGCATGCAGAGCATATGGATAGTTATCACAGACGATGATTTTACTGTACTGGAAACCCAACAGCACATTGTTGAAAAAGACAATGTGAAGTCATTTCAGAAACAAATGACTGTATATCACAGACCCAGTATTCTGAAGTATTCTGAAGTTACTGAATATGTTCATGTTATTCAAGATAATCTCTATCGGACACATCTGAATGATAAGACTGATTTACACTAGGCTTGTTACGATACTGAAATTTCCAACTCGATACTACAGGGGGAGAAAAAACAAACACACAAACGTTTTATTAATAATTTAAAGTGTGCTAACGGGACAATCGGGGGAGGGGCTGCCCACTGCAATGGCTGTTGAAAATTGTTGTGGTCTGCTGGCGATTTCCGTGAACTGGCAGATTAGCATCGATAGCAGTGCTAATTAATATCGAACTTGATACTAAATTTTAGTATCGATTAAAGGTGGGCAATGTGACGATATGAGATCGTGAAGATGATCTATGTGCAGACGATCTGCCAAAGCAGAGAGATCATAGTATCGTCTAAGTGGACTACATTCCATCTATTTCCTGCTGTTCTATGCTCTTCCTAATTTCTTTTCCTTTGCCCCATCACACTATTCACTAGTCTGCTTAATGGCCGCCTTACAGAAACAGCACTCAACCAACAATAGCTCGGTTGTACCATCCAGTAACTTGCAATATAGTAAAAGAAAAATCTAAAGTTACAAACTAATATAAACACCACGAAATTGTGATTTAACTGTAAAAAAAATGTGATACAATATTTTTGCCTTTTTCACCCACCCCTAGTATTGATTAGAATCCGAGAATCAGTTTTTTTACATTAATTTCCGCTGACAATGCCCATACTCTACCCACAGATGTGTTGTTTAGTAGTTACTGTTGTGAATATCGTTGACCTTTCTAGAATGCTGGAAAAAAAAATATTCAACCTGATTCTCACTCCAATTTGGGCCAAATTTAGAATTATAGATGATATTACCAATTTTGATTAACATTTATTTTGTTACATGATAGATCTAATGTATTTTGGGAGTATAATCTGTTAATATTATTAATCTGCTGTCAAACTTGTTCTAGTTTCAATTATCTGTGTAGTTTCAATTAACTACGAGTTCACTGTTCATCTTAGCAGCATAGAATTTCAAAACGTTCTGTAATTCTGTAATACTTTGTAATAGAACAGTTATAATAAACACCAAAGTGCAGGTGCTATTTCTTTAACAAATACACATTTACTAATGCTTGCTAATTTCACTTAATTCTACTATGCTTATGTCACTACACTGTGTCAAAATGATGACATACTTTTAACGTCAAGATAAAAAAAATATCTCTTATCTGGTTCACAGAGAGAGATGCTGCAATCACAGCCCTAATCTCTTCCCAATCCTCTTACAGAACTGGCCCCGCTATTTCTGTTCTCGCTCTGTCTTTCTCTAACAACCCCCCTTCCATTTGCCAAGGGACGGCAACCATTTCTGCCACCTTTCCTAAAACCTCTATTAAATCAAGAGACAAGTCATTTGGCTCCTAAATTTTGTTCTGCCACTGGATGCACATTCGTTTCCTTTGTCCAAGGTGTTGATGTATGGAAAAGCATACAGAACGAACTTGCAGTGAGTAGCAAAACAGGTGGGTGATTGATTAAGCTCCAACAAGGTGTCTATTGGTACAGTGCCTCTTGTCCCATGAGATACAGCCCAATTGTTGGAGAACAAATGAAGTATGCCAGGCAGGAATTTTAATAGGGTTATTATTTGACTTTGGAGACTTCAAACCCAGTTCAGACACACTTTCAGATACTTGTCTGAGTGCCTGAGTGCTTCACATCATTAAATGGCATAATGCTGTCCAACCACTATACAAACATACACTATATAGCCAAACTAGCCCTCCTAATTACTGAGTTCAAGCCACGCCCAGTGCTAACAGGTGTATAAAATAAGGCACATATTCGTGCAGTCTCCACAGACGACCACAGCAGTCGAATGGGTAGCACTGAAATACTGATTTTAAACATGGCGCAGTCATAGGATGCTACCTTTGCCACGAGTCTATACAATTTTTGCTCTGTCAGATCTTTAAGTGTTTTAAAATGGAAACAGCTAGGAGCAACAACAGCTCATCCACAAAGCTCTGGACCACCCAAATCACAGAGCAGGGCTGAGTGTGGAAGACTGCAGTGGGTATTCTCTGTAGCATCATTGACCACAGAACTGCCTCTGGAAGATATATCAGTCCTGAACTGTACACAAAGATCTCCATGAAATGGGTTTTCATGGCCGAACAGCTACACAGGAGCCTAAGCTCACCATGAGCAATGCCAAGTGTCGACTGGAGTGGTATAAAACAAGCTGCCCCTCTGGATTCTGAAGCACTGGAAATGTGTTTTTTAGACTGATAAATTACGTTTCACAATCTGGCTCTCTGATGGGATAAATCTGTGTTTGGCAGGTGCCATAAGAATGCTACTTTATGGACTGCATTCTGTCAACAGTAAGAAGGAGGAACAATGGACTCAGGATTTGAGCTCAACCCCTTAATTCCAGTGAAGCGTAATGTTAATTACTTACAGCATTATAATAATGTTAATAATGATTAATACAAAGAAACTTTACATAATTATATGCTTCCAACTTTGTGGCATCAGTCAGTAGGATACTGAGGTTCAATTCACTGAGAAATACTCCACATTACAACAAGATTCTGAACACTACATTCACCGGAATTTTCAACCTGATTAAAACTGTAAACGGCTCTGGACAGGATCTTCTGACAAACACATAAACATCACTCAAAAGAAGCTCAAAACATCAACATACATTACATTTAAGAATGCTTTTATCTTCTATAAAGTTACAGTTCAGAAATGCAAGGGTTTCTTATGATAGTTTGAAGACAATGCATTTGCTCAGCTGGACTAACTATGGTTTGTCTAGTGAATTTAGGAAAACTAGAAGTTGGTTTTGTTAATATATTACTTCTTATGATAGCACAATCTATATAAGTGCAATTTCAGAATGCACTACAATCAGCCTAGCACCCCCTCCCCCTATTAAATGATTGCAACAGATCTGTCTCATTTGGATAGTGTTTTAATAATAACTGTACATTAATATTATGAGATTAATTAACCACGTGTAGTTACAAACGAATGTTTTGCTGTTGATTTGACAGACTGAAATTGCTGCTTTCTTAATTATCAAAGTGTGTAAAATGATCTTACTAAAACGTTCTCATAATGAGAAACATCATGTATTGTCACACTGTATCGATGCATCAAGCTAGCATTTCTCCAGTGCCATAGCCCCAACCTGTATTACAGGAGAAGCTGTATATATGGACAGTACTGAGAGTATTTAGAACACCCAGTTTGTAATAAGTGTGCTGTATTCTGCCATTATAGATTCTATCATTTGGTTTCTATAACAATGGCACTGGATGTGTACTACTGGTAAAGTTTAGAGCTCTTCAAAACACACACTACCTAAAGACTGCCTGATCAATCCGTTTTATGTCAGAATCCAGTTACTTTACAACCAAATATCCAACCGTTTTGACTTAAAGCTTACTCTGTGTTGGCTGCATGAACACATGAATCACACTTCCAATACTTTCCAAAGAGCCAATGTCAAGAAATCAGAAGGAAGATGTTACATTTAATATCATTAATAATAAAGCTAAATGTTGCTACAATTCTGTAAAAAATCTGTAAAATGCACGTAAAACCGCACGCACACAGTTCTTCACACTGTATGCACGGACCAACAGAAATCCAAATTGATATTGATATTGACCCAGCCATTCTGCTCAGATCAGGTTAACCAAAATGAGAGGAACTGGCACGTTCATACAGTGTCCTTTTTGGAATATAAATGTATTATTTCCACTTCCTCTCTTCATAGCAGACTTCACAATCCAACTGAAAGATTCTCACCAGTAACCTTGGTAACGCCTGACCCTGTTGCTTGACTGTGTGTGCCTTTGTTTACATTTGCCATGTGTCTTTCTTCCATTCTTCCATGTGAGTCTGATGTTATTTTGGTTCGAGCCCTGCCTTAACCCTACATCACATTACATTACAGTCATCTGCAGACGCTTACAGCACACAAAGCAACTTACAACACGAGGACGGTGTGAGAACCAGTGAAGAGTTAGTGTTCAAGTGTTCAAAGCTTTATGCAGGAGTAATGCAAGAAGAGCGATATAGCATCAGGATAGCCTTGCTATCAAGTTCAGGGAGATGCATCACCCTGGTGTTCAATTTTGTACGTATATGTATACATGCCTAGGTTTCTGTCTGTGGATAGTCTAGTATTAGTGTTTGTATTTGTGTTTATTGTTAATTACTAGGGGTGTGACGAGACGCTTTTCCCACGAGACGAGACGAGACACGAGACTGGGTTCACGAGAACGAGACGAGA
>JBBPDB010044519.1:0-11232 GCA_037974465.1 Brachypetersius altus | reverse complement strand
AACAGGAAACACATGGGGAACCAGACACGTGATACGGGGAGAACAGAACACAAGGACAGGAAATCACAGGACCAGAATGTAAACAAAGCATATACCCCACACTCCAAAATAAAAGGCCCCAAAGCCCAGAACATGAACAGAATCCAAAACAGAAAAAGCAGCGGCCTCTAACGGCCGCTGACCGAAACATGTCACCAACCCACCTAACATAATAGTGAAAATCCCGTCATACGTGAACACACCACAGCACACATTGTGTGGGGACAGTGCCACCTGCCAGTCTGGTGTACCTTTGCATTGCTCACAGTGTTCAAGATAAATTTGTTAGTATCATCAGACTGAACTTTATCTATAGCCCAAACAGACAGTTGTAATTTGTTGACTTCCCAGCCAACACACAATAATCTGAAAGCAGTGGCACAGTCAATTCATCTGCAGCCCACTTTTAGCCCTGCCATCAAGCAGCTCAGGTACGGGTCACTTCATTGTTTGTATAATGTACCAAAACCATTTGTTTTTGGTACTGCATGGTTCCTTGTACCAGTGGAAAAGCACCGTAAGTTCTTCTTGCAGTAACAGTCTCTACTCTTCTGGGTAGACCTTACATTACATGTTGCATCTCTGCAGCTATGTGGATTTGATTGCATTTATTTGCATGATAATGATATATGATCCTGGATATTGGAAGTACTGAATGGAGCTCCATCACTTCAGTAAATACAATTAGAGTGCACAGCTCCACTGGGTAGTGCTGAGGGGATTTATTCCAGTCATTGTCTTTGCTTTTAACAGGGGTTGCAAGGGTCGGCACAACTGGGGCAATGCTTTTATACGACATGCCTTCAATGGATTAATCCACTCCCATGCTCAACATATGTTCCAACGTCATGTGATCACTTTAACAAATTATGCTTTCTATTAATATTTTCTAAGCTTGACGTAGGTTTTCTTACTTACTTATATGGCCCATAAAATCCATTGATTAAAAGGTAACATGATTCTAACAGACGGTTTGGATGATTCAGCAAACTTTTAACTTGCTTATTTTTGTCTTGTTCAGTTTTTACTCATCATTTTCCTTGCCTGTCTGTGCGATCCAGTCAAACGAAGCTGATAAAACCAATTAACATTAAACAGTAAATGAAATGAGTAAATGAGACTCACCTTTTTGCAAACATAGGAGCTGCTAATCATGCTAATGGTGAGCTCTACCAACAGACAAAGCTGACATTTAGATAAACAGCAGCATGAATTACAGGTTTTATGAAGAAAAAAAAAGAATATCTACACAAAAAGATCAAAGTGAGTAAAGTGAGCATCTTGCTTTTTGTAAGAGTCTCGCCTCATCTCGTTATACTCCCTGGTTTTGCTCCTTGGGTCAACCCTGGTCCTGCCCACTTTATGTGTGTCTCATATCAGTATTAACCCTTAGAAAGCTTAGCATATTAGTAAGATCTGATTTCAGTAAATATAAACAGTGTAAAACCATCCACTTGTGGGCGGAGTCTATCCTGAAAGTTCTCCCAGGTTCTGTTTGTGTCACGGGGCGGGCCGCGAGGCCCAGACCCGGAGCTCCCTGGAACCGTGCCAAAACAGACGGGCGAACACAGAAAGCAAAAAGGCACTATGGCCAACAGAAAAGCAGGTGCACCACGCAGGGGGACTCTAAAGTGATCGGCTCATGGGGATACAAACACAAAACAGAACTTAAATACACAGCGTACCTGGAACAGAAACCAATGAGAAAATGTAATCAATGAAACAGAACTCAGGGCAGGTGAAAACGTGAACCAAAACACAGACACACGTGGCACAAGCACAAACAGAAAACCGATCATAATAAAAGTCCTGGAAAACAAACTGAAACAGATCGAAACAAAAAAGCAGTGGCATAGCCATGGCCGCTGGCCAGACCGTAACAATATGAGCCCCAAATATACACCAGAACACTTTATTTTTAAACTCAGTTAAATGCATTACCCTTGTAAAGGTAACCAGTATTTGCCTTTTAATATAAATTCCCTGCTGTGATATGGAACTCAGAAGATCGCTGGACAAAAGTATTGGGACATGCGGCGAGGTGAACGGTTTTCAGGGAATAACCCCTGATCTACTCTGGCTAAAAATACAAATGAGGGCTCGTTGGAAAGGTCTCGTGGAGTACATCGCGGAGAAATTGCACCTGGTATGGAATTTTCAAAACGTGCCACGAAAAAGACTCTCAAAAAAATCTGCTTATGACTGAATCCGCGACTCCTGATCCACATAAAACTGGGGGTTTACGCAGATCACTTGTGGGACTAATAAAGGTTTATCTAATCTTATTCCATTATATCCAATTAAAATTTTTCTTAAGTATGGAAGCACATAAAGGAGCATTCATTTGTATTCTCTGGCTCAAATCAAACCAATATTTATTGTCCTGAAGATCCACTGAAGATTAAAACATGTAAATAATGAAAGAAAATAGTGCTGGACTTTTGACTAATCAGACACACTGCAGAGCAAACAGCCCTGCTTTTGTGTATGAATGAGTGTGTGTGTATGTGTGTGTGTGTGTGTGTGTGTATCTGTGCGTGCTTGTATTCACTTCCTGGATTACAGCTTTGTGGAATTCTCTCTTCACCATAATCTCTATTCATTTTCTGCACCATTTCTCTCTCTCTCATGGTATGTTAGTCTTTCATTTCTGTGGAGAACGCACCCTCGCACACATGCCCACAATACGCATGCACTGACACCAACACACCCACACAACGTGACCAATTATCAGACTCAAATTACCTACTCATCTCTCCAGTCACTCTGTCTCTGCTTCTAACATCTTTCCATCCCCCCGTGTGTGTGTGTGTGTGTGTGTGTGTGTGTGTGTGTGTGTACGCATTTGTATATATGTGTATGTGTCTTCAGTTCATTAACTCCAACAAAAAACAGTAGCAGTCCAGTCAGGCAGAACTAGGATGAGTGACTCACTGCATAGATGGGGGCTTTACACAGTGTGTGTGTGTGTGTGTGTTTGTGTGTTTGTGTGTGTGTGTGCGTGCGTGTGGTGGGGTTGTTTGTATTCATACAATTTTGGGACAAAACTCACAAATACACACAAACATAAATATTTAGTGGACAATATTATTCTACATTAATATATATTTATGAAAATATTTTACATTGACCTGCAGTGAAAGTTAAGATGCACTGTGGGCAGAAGGCAATGTGATGCTCTGGGCTATGCTCCCCCGGGTACTGGCATTGATGTGGATGTTACTTCGATACGTACCACCAAACTTTGTTGCAGACCAAGTGCACCCCTTCACAGCAACTGCTGTCATTAATGGCAGGTATGGTCTGAGGATCTTTACACAGACTTCAAGGTATTGACTTTGAACTTCTCAGATCTCAAACTGACTGCGCAAACTAGTCGAGGATCTGCTACTAACGTCTTGGTGACAGACAGCAAAGAACATCCTCAGAGATCCTGTGGAGTCTCAATGTGTCAGAGCTGTTTTGGTAGCATGATGGGACCAAAACATTACTAGGCAAACATTTTAACGTTTTTTGTAAATGGGATTACATTTAATACAAAAATGATATATATAGAATGCATATATGCCTGATGTCCCAACACTGTGTACAAACAAGTATGTGTGTGTGTGTGTGTGAGTTTAAGCTCAGCTGCTGTCTACAACTCTCTCTCTCTCTCTCTCTCTCTCTCTCTCTCTCGTGTGCTTTCATCCTCCCTTCCCTCCCTGCATTTCCATTCATGAGGGGCTCTGTTCTAAGAATCAATGAGCCACTGAAAGCTTTGCCAACACCACAGCCATACACAGTGATGGGACACAACAGAGCTCACAGAAGAGGGCACTGTGCCACATCAAAAACACTGATTAAGAAGGCACACACACAGACACACACTCGCACACAGTATATACAAACATACGCATTCACACACACGCCCACACACACACGGACAATGAATAATACTCATAGAGAGAATATAAATATGCAGGGACTTCATTACTTGCAGCTTGTCTATTAACTTCAGACCCCATGCAGAATAAAGGATCTTTTGTGTGTGTGTGTGTGTGTGTGTGTGTGTAAGCCTAGGGGAGGTGCACACATTAAAACTATGAGTGCTTATAAATGTGCCTGCTGTTTCTTTGACTGTCCCTTTATTTTTAAGTACACTGTCTTGCCTTTGTGTGTGTATGTTTACGTGTGTGTGTGTGTGTGTGCGCATATGATCCTCAGGCTGATACTGAAAATCTATATATAGTTCAGTGAGAGACTCAGTCTATGTCTGCTTGGCTGGTTATGATCGGTGATTTATATTACTGCATCTCTGTCACCACTGTAGCTCATGCTCCTCACAGAGACAGAAGGAAAGATGGGGAAATTAGTAGCATTGCATACTTTGCAAAACGACATGATCATTTAAGAACCAGCACAGTTGATTCCTCATTTTTGTCAGGAATTAAGATGCAGTAAAAAGATGAACTATTTACTGCATTTCTGTAGCTGTTTTATGCTCTTCGTATTCTGATCCCTTTCTCATTTTGCTGTGTGGGTGTTGAGCCCCAGCAGATTGAATATTCATCACCAGCTTTTGACTGACAGACCCTGCATCCAACCAAACTGTAAACCATCCTCAGCGGCTCAGGAGCAACACAGCAATCCCCGTTTACTGGTAAAAGTCACGAACACCACTGACACAAACTATAAATTCATTGTTAAAATAATAAGAAAACGTCTTTAACCTAAGCAAACGTTTCATAACAGATCGCCAAGACTTCTGAATGAGTGTCTGAGTATGAGCTATGAGTGTAACCTTGATAACACCCAATACAGTTCAATAACAAAAAGCTGGTTGGGAGCAGTGTAACAAAATGCAGCTTCCGCAGTATATTTCCTATGCATCTTGGTGCTTGAATAATGATACAAAAAGCAAAGTGTGCAGATGATTATATACATACAGTACTGTGCAAAAGTCTTAGGCACCTGTGCCAATTGTTTGAAACCATTTATATCAGCATTGGGTTTGTTTCTGCCAGCAAAAACACAAGAGAACATTAGAATAAATGCAAACAAACAAGAAAGCAGTAAAAAGTATCAAGATTTATTTTTTTCCAAAAAGTAGTTGCTATTTTGTGAGCTGGTTAGAAGAACACAGGTTTGGTTCCAGATTTCTGCTCGATGCCTCCAGTCATTGTGTGGATTTATAAAGTTCCGTAAGCAACACACCTAATTTAATCTAATGAAGTAAAAAGAGCCGACCCAGGTCTCTGATGGAAGCTACAAATAATACTGGGATTCCATGAGGAAGGAGGTCTGGAAATGGTCAAGCAAAGACTAGATTAGCGTTTTAACACTAACTTAACACTACTGCCCAGTAGCAAACAGCTTTTAAGTATAATTTTCTCAGGTGCCTAAAACTTTTGCACAGTACTGTATGTGTGTGTGTATATATATATAAAATATAATCAAGAAACAGCACGTCCAAATCATCACCAACCCTATGCACCTGCATATAGGGTTTATAGTAATTAATTAAAAGAACTTTACATTTCCTAAAAATTGAGTTGTTCAATTATATTAAAGAGTTAATGTGGTCTATGTGGTGCGCCGCTCAGGGAAAGGCTGGCGACCACAGGCTGGAGAGCTTACACCCACATCCAGGAACACACAGAAAAACCGGAGCGGGTGTCTTTTATTTAAATAAAAGTCCACAAAGCTTAAACCAAACCACCACCACTCTGGGCTGAAATACACCTCAGGCTCTCCTCACTACCTACACACTCCTTCTCTCTGCTCTCAGGCTACGCATTCCTGTCTCCAGCCATTTCTCTCTCTCCCCTACAGGAGAGCCGAGTTTTGAAGAGTCCTGGCTCCTCCCTTAATGCAGCTCACCTGGCTCCACCCCCTCACCACACACCTAAAATAACAAGTCAATGAATTTATCACAAAAACAATATGTGACCTGATCTGGCAAAATGAGTCACAGTGACCCAAAATTCAAAAGGTTTAATTAAAACGATGAGAAAATAAGCTTTAAGGTGGTATCTTGGTCAAAGCTTAAACGGTTGTCAAGATACAATCGTTTGAATTATGGTCTCCCAGTATAATTTTCCAACTGAAAAACCGAGAAAATCGCATTTAAAGTTTTGGTCAGTTTTTTGTTGATATCTTTAACAATCCATAGCATTCACAGATATGCACCCAGTATTCAACAGGCATTTAGATACTTAGAAAAATACATTAAATCAGACTGAAGACACATCACTAGAGCCAAAGAACTTGATTCAGTCTCGCTGGCAGCAGCAGAGCGCAGATTGGAGACGTCCACTGAGTTTAAGTTTTAGCTTTTTTATATTATTTTGACAATGACATTATAACAAACAGCAATCACACAACACGACACACTTCACTCTAAACAACTTCAATGATGTTGACCAAAAATACAAATGTTGAACCCGATCTTTGTGAGGAGATGTATCCTGAAAAAAACGCTAGCATTAGGCTACACAGAACACTGCTAATCTGTCGAGGGGTGGGCGGGCACAAGGCTGTGAACAGGGCTTCCTACTGACAACTGAAAAGGTTTTGTGTACATTATTTTGGACATTCTTTTGTAAGATTTGAGAGCTACAACTCAGACTAAATAGCCATTTAAGAACATTTTCGCAATTATTTCTATGATAAAACTTTGAGAGATTAATTTTGAAGTCCTTTTCTTTCATATATAATAATCGATATTTTTGATGTTTTTCAACATAATCAGCCCGTATCTCGATAAATAGAACGCCGACTTCTGACTCATTACGGCAGATCAGCTCACATATTGTATTAGTTTTAAACAGTGTGTTGAATGGTGCTCTATATTGTATCAGTATTAAACAGTGTGTTGAATGGTGCTCTATATTGTATCAGTATTAAACAGTATGATGAATGGTGCTCTATATTGTATCAGTATTAAACAGTATGATGAATGGTGCTCTATATTGTATTAGTTTTAAACAGTGTGATGAATGGTGCTCTCTATTGTATTAGTTTTGAACACAGTGTGATGAATGGTGGTCTATATTGTATTAGTATTAAACAGTGTGATGAATGGTTCTCTATATTGTATTAGTTTTAAACCGTGAGATGAATGGTGCTCTCTATTGTATTAGTTTTGATCACAGTGTGATGAATGGTGGTCTATATTGTATTAGTATTAAACAGTATGATGAATGGTTCTCTATATTGTATTAGTTTTAAACCGTGAGATGAATGGTGCTCTATATTGTATTAGTTTTAAACCGTGTGATGAATGGTGCTCTATATTGTATTAGTTTTAAACCGTGAGATGAATGGTGGGCTGTTTTGTATTTTTTTAAACGCAGTGTGAGGTGTGGTGGTCTTGTACAGTGGTGACTCTGTCCAGAGGTTGGGTGTTGATTTTTTTCTACTGAAACAGGTGTAAGGTGAAACTCTTTGACTAATGCTCATGACTGAGCAGTTCCCACCCACCTCTCCTCCTCAAACAAATTTTAGGCAAAGTTGTTTGCTCATAAGAGCTTGTGAGAGACACTAACACAGATTTAAGAGCAGTGCAGGATAAAACAGGCTTTGCCATCACTTTTATAAGGTAAGGCTTTAATAAGCAATGAGCAATAAATGCTATAATAAATACTGGGTATATGTAGATATCTGAAGAACCTTTATACTCGTATTATGGAAAGGAGAATTTTGATTGAAGAATTTGTACTATATTCTCAACGTAATTGTGTAAATTGAAGCAGAAAACAAGATGGTTTTATGGGAATGTTCTGCTGCGCTAATGCTAAAATAGTAGGTCATCTAAATTAATTACAGATGTGAGCAAAAGTTTTAGCACCCCAGTCCAATGACATGTTTTTGGCATGTTTTTACTATAAGTCTGAATCCTCCGCACTTACATACGTAATTTTTCTGCGCATTTCCCTTTTATTTCAGTTCATGTATGAAAATCATTTTCATACATTTTCTCTGTTACATTTAAAATACAGTATATTCAGTGTATTCAGATGTTGAGGACGTGAAGACGTTTTTAACTAAACAAACTTTTGCGCACAAGTGTATTGTACAGTGTGTGGCCTGTATTGTGTTGTCTAATGATGTAAGAACAACATTATAAACTAGAAATTAGATGAACTGAATCATGGTGAGACCTCTTAAGGGGAACACACAAGACTTTCAGCTGGACCTTGTGTTTGGTTTTACATTTGAGGAAAATGCCTAAAACAAAGTCCTTTAATGCTGTAAGGAGGCCTGTGTGTGTGTGTAGGTTTGAATGTTTTGTGGGAATGGGGTTGTATAAGTGTATGTTTTGCGTGCATCCTTATTTGTGCGCATTTGCAAGCCAGTTGAGAGGAGTTTGAATTGCAAATGTCGGTCCAAGGCAGGGAAAGCTTTAGTTTCACGGAAGGTGAAAAGCTTAAAAGCTTGAGTGCCTCCTTTCGCTACAAAAAAAATCCCAAATCAACACTTCACAACCACAAAAGTGACCATATCTCTTTTGTTCATATTACTTTTTTATTTATACCTTTATTTCTTTTCCCAGTGTTCTCTCTGATTGGACTACCGGTTTGTCTCCATTGGTGACTGTGCCTAACAACCGTTGCCATGGGTGAAATGGAGCAGCTACGGAAGGAGGCGGAGAGCCTGAAGGACGAAATCACTGTACGTGACACTGGCCCCGACTAAACCCGGCCCAACACAAACAAAATAATAGTTTGTTTAGAGCATCGAAAGAGAAAGTCAGGTTTCTTAACAGTGAGAGTCAGTGCTGGTGAATGGAACCAGACGTCTCCAACGCAAACATACTCATTATATTTCTATTGACCCCCAGTGAAGCTATATAAGAGTGTTTATATTGATGTTGATGAGGGAAAAATAGTGAATCAGAACTTTATCCATTTTATTTGGGGACTAGGTTGCCTCACAACACCCTGCATGTATCCCTCCACCATGAAGGGGTTTAATTTTAGGACCGAAAGCTTCTGAACTCAACAACGTTGCAGGTGTCAAGCCATTAACGTCTTTTAGAGGTTGATGTCTAGTTCCATTCACCGCCACTGTAAACAGTTCCGAGTTTACAGAACACAGTGTTTCACTCCAAAACCTCTTCGAACCTGTAGTTCAACAAAATGTCAACTTTACCCGGATTTATTTCCCCCATTCTATTTCCTATAAAAGCAATCTTCAAATGACAAACACGTCTTGACTGATCAACCACATTTAGCATGGGGGGAAATTATCTCTTTAACTGATCAATTGTCCTTAATTTGAGATTTGACAGGAGTGTCTGTTTGTAGACTGCATTATATCTGCCAAATATTGGCCTTTGTCCCTACAATAACACTTCTTAAGATTACAGATCTACTAATGATCTCTATTACAATGACACACTCAGTGTAGAGAACAAATTCAAACCACTCTTTGTGTTACTACTAAATTACTTCTCTATAGTATTTATACCCCAGCAGTTGGTGTAAATAACACAGTGTCGATTTGATATCGTTCTTGTCTCTGCGTCACTGTGTGTCTGTGCAGTCGTAACATAAGCGTTTTCCTCCAGGATCAATACAGTTTTGGTGGTGGTGGGCTAGTGGGTAGGATACTTGCCTCTGAACCAAGAGGTCATGGGTTCGAATCCTACCTTCAGCACCACCATTGGGTTCCTGACCCTTAACCCTGAGTTGCTCCAGGGAGAGACTGCCCCCTGTAGTCAGGGAATAGAGGTTTCTGGATAAAAGTGTCTGATAAATGCCATAAATGTTGTAAATGTTTTCTGATTCTCATGCAGGCCGCACGTAAAGTTGTGCAGGATGCCACGCTGCAGGACACAGTCTCAGGGACGGGCGTGGTGGGCCGAGTCCAGCTTAAAACCAGAAAGACCCTGAGAGGACACCTGGCCAAAATCTACGCCATGCACTGGTCAACAGACTCGAAGTAAACACACACACACACACACACACACACACACACACACATCTCTATTTCTGTCTTAGCGGTGTGGACCCTGACCTTTACCTCAGTAACCAAAAGGTCAGGTTGACAAGCTCTCGCCTCACCTTTCTGCTTCCGGTGTTCTGTGGATCATCATTTTCTTCGTTTGTGAGTGTGAAGTGGCCATTTGTGACACATGAACACACCAGAGCAACACACACAGTGTGAAATGTGTGATTAAACCCATTCACCGAGTGAAGCAGTGGGCAGCCAGTGATGCAGCACCCAGGGGGCAGTGTGTCATGGGTACCTCAGTGGTGCCACTGGCAGTCCTGCAATTCAAACCCATTATTTTCTGATTGCAGGGGCAACTCCCTAAGCACCAGCTGCCACCAGCTCCCATGACTTCTATGAGTACCCCCCTCAGTGAATCTATGGGAGAGTTCCTCATGGCTGATATTTTCACTGTTGATTGTCTGCTTGAATACATCAGGGCAGAGCAAAGGGATCAAACAGAGCTTTTATCCACTATTTCTGTATTTGAGTACCACAAAATTAGTCTTCACTCTGTTGCAGATCAGGCTGATAGTGGCAGTCAGAAATTTCATTGCATTTCTAATGTGTCATCCTGTCCTCCGCTGCCCGGCGTCTGATCTGTTGTTCAGTCTGAGTGTGTTAAGGCCTACTTTAAGCTGTGATTGAATAATGGGATTGATGCTCCGAGGCTGTGCTGACTTTGATGGGATTTGCTGGAACCGAGGCAGGGTTTAAATGTTTAGTGGACCAACACACTCCTTCCACAGCTAAATACTTCCCACACAAAACATCACCAGTGCGTATATCGAAGCGTCAGTCTGGAGGAGATGCGTCAATCACATAGAATCCATAATACAACAATGAATTGCGATCTGTTATGATGAAAATCAAATAATAATCAAAAATACTGATGTGCTCATGTTGGGCAAAACATCCATTCAAATTCCAAAGAAGTCTACTTTCCACTATTATGTATCCAATATTATGTAAAAAGTCATGTTTCCTATTTAGATTTTTTTAATATTCTGAATTGTTTGACAACAGTTAAATTAATTAAATTAATTAATAAATTAATTAATGAGCATTAAATCTTTCTGAGGTCATAAATCTTAGTCATTGTTAAAATCTCTTGGCCTTTCTGAACCCTGCTTCTCTGTTTCTCTCTCGTTCTCTCTCTCCTCTCTTTTTCTCTCTCTCTCTCTCTCTCTCTCTCTCTCTCTCTCTCTCTCTCTC
>JBBPDB010044481.1:0-11235 GCA_037974465.1 Brachypetersius altus | reverse complement strand
ACTTGATGTTTGGTAAGTGGACCTTTCAGCTTTATATTTCAATACCCCTGCTGTAAGTAATTCTAAGGCAGCTAGTAGAGGTTCTAATCTAGGGGCATTTAATGACATTAAACCAGAGAACGTTCTGGTACACATTTTTTTATTGTATGTAATGCACACGGGTCACTTAACGCACAACAGAGCGTGTCATGTGATATATAATGAGAACATTCTCAGATCAAAGTGCATGGATTACCTACTCTCTCGTGTGACTGGGTTTATCCTCCATGCTACGCGGCTTATCGTTTGGTTTCATTATTCTGAGACATTGTGTAAATGTATCAAATAACTATGTATAACAGGTCTCATAGAAGCGTTAAAACAGTATTAAAACAGTAATGAATAAAATGTTCAGAATGATGATCAGAGCTGTAGATGGTTCTAAAATGGCTGAGAACACAGCAAAATCAAGAATTGTCAAATTAATTACGCATTACTTTTCTGATTTATCAATGATTAATTTTTTTTGTCCTCACAATACCATGACATATTAAATACAAGTGTTTACTCTGTAGCTAATTTATTAATATAATAGTAATATTAATATTTTGATCAAGCGATCTCAGAGTTGCTGTATCAAAGCACAATTTGTTTGTATAGAAAAGGATAAACAGAGAGATACAGCTCACTTTGTCCCCAAAAATTCGCCCTGTGTTTCACTAACACACACACACACAGCTCTGACCAAGTGTGTGTCTGTCCATCTCTGCAGAGTGTGAGGATCTGTTAATGAGACGTTTGGCCAAGATTCCTGAAAGCAGGCCCAGCATGCTGCACTGACTATAAGAACGCAGCTCCAGGTTCAGGATGCTCCAGCAGGAGTGGCAAAAATATTCTGTAACTGAATGTGAGCCTGAGGACTGAGAACAGGTGGTGGTAAGTACTGTCTGGAGGGAAGTATGGGTCAGATTGTTTTCTAGGAGATTGGTGAGAACGGCAGTTCTTGATAATAACAGTCACATAAAAATCAGGCACTTCAGGGAGCGAGGGAAATCCACCACAGTCAGTTGCAGGATGATGAAGGTCAGAGCACAGAGAAGAAAATTACCGGTAACACTTTATATGAGGAGTGTATATAACACATTCATAGCACCTTATACAGACACTTTATCACATTAAAAAATTATTCAGTCTACATTTATGGAGTATTTTTCTGGATTTTTTTCCTTTATGGACAAGGATTCATTAAAAAAATGTTTTATAATTTCAAATGTAAAATCTCCATATACTATAACATTTTTGTTGAAGAAATATTATTCTTATTAAAGTTTTCTGCACATTTAAATGTTATTCATGCATATTCAAACACAATGTTCATTAATGAACATAATGTTTGAAATTTTTCTTTAGCAATTTCCAATTCAACTTTCCTGGCACAAAACTGATCATTGATCATCACGTCTACTTTTAACCTAGTTTCCACCACTCTTTCCCATGAAGAACTTCTACAACTCTATACTCCTTATAAGTGTCAAGTCTGGTGTGGACACACTTCAGGACACACTTCTTGAGCTACTAGAGCTCCGAACAAAAACAAGCTTCACGCAAAACAGATGCAGGGACATTCCCGGAGGTCCTTGACTCTAAAGGGGAACCCAAGCTTCACAGAGGGAAGCAGGACTTGGCCTCTTAGCTGACTTTCATGAAGCTTAGCGAGCCCGCTTTCATTAGGGACCAGTACCACTACTCCATCATAGTGGAGCTGCACGGTATGGTGGGTAACTACTGCTTAAGCCTGTAGAACACAGAGAGTTGCTTGGCTTTAAGGAACACAAACCTGAGTCAGCGCTGAATGGAAGCGTTTGGTGACCATGCAATGATCCTCTAGATAAGCTAAACTTTATACTAACACACTTACCCAGACAACCAGACAATCACCAGACGCAGACAATAAACTCATTAACAAGAAGCTGTCTTAAGTTAAACTAAACTTAAGACAGATGGACATGGTGTCAGGTACCTAGCAACCCTGCTAATGAGCTTATTAGGCTCAGCACTCTCACCTGGGTTGAATAGGCACCAGGCGACAACACACACAACAGCCTATATCTAGATTTGCCCAGCGGTGCGTACACTTAAAATTCTGGAGAGGGGATTCGCTGGGGGCATGACTAAGATGGACCAGATATGACAAAAAGACAAGAAAGTCTGCAGCTCATAAATAGCCAGTTCTACAGGACTGTGAGTCAAATACATGTTATACATCTGCTCCAGACAGTGAATTTACTTTTCATTTTATTCCACATGCAAATAAACAAACAAATAAAAAATCCCTTGTTCCTGTGCCCAAAGCTGCGACCCCAGCCCTTGTTCCTGTGCCCGAAGCTGCAACACCAGCCCTTGTTCCCGTGTTCAAAGCTGCGACACCAGCTCTTGTTTCCGTGCCCGAAGCTGCGACCCCTGCCCTTGTTCCCGTGCCTGAAGCTGCGACCCCTGCCCTTGTTCCCTTACCCGAAGCTGCAAAACCAGGCCCTATTCCCATGCCCGAAGCTGCATCGCCATCCCTTGTTCCTGAGCACAACACTTAGGGTTAGGGTTAGGCTGGGGGCCTTAGGTCCAGTGGTAGAGGCTAATGGGTTTTGGCATGGAGGTCGTGTTTGCCTCCACCTCCCCTCCTGCCACTCCGGGATTATGCCTTAGGGGGCCGGTGTGGACTCCCGTTAATTTTTTGGAGGAGTGTACAGACGATAGGTGGGTGGGGCACTGTACCCAGAGTCTTTATGGAGGGGCTCCTCGAAGGGAGCGGTACCCCAGAGGACACAGAAGGGTTGCACGAGAGTATCTTCACCCTAGGACTCTTCAAGGGACCCACATGGACTCGGTCATGTCTCTGTATGTTTTGTTATGTGGACTTCTATTTTGAAGTGGGTGATGGGATTCCTTGTTTTGTATCAGTCAGAGCTGGGTTTTGTTAGAGCCATAAGTATCTGCAAACTTTGACAAATTAACTTTCCTTCATTTACGAAATATTGCTGAGTTAGGAAGTGCAGGAAAATTAGTCCACACCTTTATTGCCTCCAGACCCAATTACTGTAACAGCCTTTTGTCAGGCTGCTTCAACAAAGTTCAGAATGAGGCAGCTGGATTCCTCTCTAGAACCAGGAAATTCAACCAAAAAATGGCTTCCTATCAAGCTCTTTTTCAATCAGCCAAGCTCTGGAATTCTATTCAGTTTAATTGAATTTTATTTATATATCGCGCTTTACAACCAGGCTGTCACAAAGCAGCTTTACAAAATCCAGGTCTGAGCCTCTAGTGAGTAAGCCAGAGGCAACGGAGGTGAAAAAAACTCCCTAAGCTGAAGGAGGAACCAAGTCTCAAGAGGTTTCTTCCTCCAGCTGAGGGAGGATTTCCTTGCCTCTGTTGCCTTTGGCCTACTCACTAGGGGCTTGGACCAGTATTCTGTAAAGCTTTTTTAAACCCTGAGTCGAATACAGGCATTGCAGCACATTGTAAAAAGTGTTTAGGTAAAGTGGCAGAGGAAAATGTATAGCATGGTTTCCTCTTGGATTTATTACTCTTAATAACACTTTAAATTATATCTTTTTTTTAATATATCATAAGAAACTAATGTCACATTGTTTTAAATGAGCTCTGTATTTAATTTTGTATGTATTTAATGTACCTTTTTTTGGTACACACATCTATACTGATAACACAAAATAGCACAAGACATTCTTCTCTTGCATTCTTCTCAGTGAAAAATGAAGAGGAATGAAGCACTCTACTGTATGATTAATACTGTATTTACAATTATAAAACTGAACTACAACACATTTCTGTCACTTCTGTAACTTTCACACACAGAGGGAACTTTGTACAGGGCGTTAACTAGCAAGTGCCATAAAGAACTGATTATTTGATGAAAACATTTGCAGAATATTAAGAGGAGAGAAGGAGTAAGTCACAGATGTCAGCACTCTGGATTTCACACAGTAAGTTCACGAATTCTGGAAGCTGCAGGTGTAAAAGTGTCCTGTTTAAAGCAAGGTGTGTGTTTGTTTATTTCAGTTCTTGAATCAGCTCAGCAAGAGATTAAACTTTAATCCAAGTTACACAAGAGAACTGAAATTAAAACTGCATGCGGCACACCCTCAAAGTGTTCAAGCTTGTAAACAGACTTTATTCAGGGACAGAGATTTTTCTACTGGTCCAGTCAGCTTGGTCCAGGCATTATATTGGGTTGGTACTTGGCAAACTATAATAGAACTTTCCTACAATGTTTCAAAGATTGCTGCAGCCTACTGTATAGTTCAGTACAGTGAAAGCCAGTGGTGCACATTTTTGTTTACAGTGTTGTGTTGTGAGTGAATGTAGTCAAGCTTTAATCACTCATGTTACCTTCATATCATATGCTCTCATAAATTGTTACATGACATGGTGCAAAGTGGCCATTTTGTCACAAGTAAACACTCAATGAGTTCCCACTCTCCCACAGAGGGGGACGTCATGCTACAGTGTGTCTTCTCTTCTACATTTCTCTATGCAGAACAAAATAAAAACTCCTTTCCTATTCCATAACTGAATGTGACGGAATTAGCACATTTCTATAATACACATGCACATATTTTTATTTTATTCTGTTTTTGTATTCCTAGATTGTATAGTGCAATTGTATAGTATAGTGCGATTGTATAGTATTGTTTCTCATCTCTTTGTTTCTGTCCTCTTTCTGCCATGACGATGCAAATTTCCCACTTGTGGGACTAATAAAGGTTTATCTCATCTCATCTTACATGATCAGTGATGGAACCTCAAAAGTGAGATAATTGTGACAGCACAGCTCAGTTCAGCTCAGCTTGAGTCAGGACACTTTCCAGCACCTTCAGTTACTTTTGGAAATGAGTTTAGATTTCAGATATCAACTCACCTGATTTAATTGTGTCTCGCTAGACTTATCCTTGCAGCACTGGTTTTGATGGGTGGTCATTATTAGAGCCATATACTGTTCTACCTGAGTAGACCAGTGACTGTAAAGAGTAGACTATGAGTGGAGAAAGTGGCTCAGAGGTTAAGGCAATTATCTTTCAGAAACAAAGTTATGGGTGTAAATCCAAAAGCCAGGCTTTCACATATTTTTTTTTTCTGATCTGGGAATCTTTTCTTCTCTTGCCCGAATCTGACTTCAACATATATTTAAAATATATTTTGTCATTAAAGTATAAGATTTGACATGATGTCAGTTTATGGTTATTTTATTTTACCCATCTCTGCAGTCTCTGATTTCACAGTGGAACATTCAAAATGGAGTAGAGCCTAGTTTCTTTTAATTCATTCATTCAGAATAAAACACTGACCCGCTGTGTGAGCTACCAGCTGCTCTACTGAAAAAGCTAATTGTGGATAGTTCAATGTGGAATCTGCTGGATGAAGGTCAGCATAGCTCTCAAACCGCACTTTTACTCTGTGGGGGAGTCTGTTAGAGGTGGTGATAATAATAGTAATGTATATAACTCTTATCTTGGTACATACATCTAATCTGAGAGTGTTGCTTCTGAAGTCCACAAGATGATGCAGGACTTTATCCAATCGATTAGACCTTGCTCTATACTTTATTAAGAACTGACTTTAGATACACTTCTGATAAACTGATAAACTTTTCTAACTGGAGACAAAGGCAACATTGTACTTAGTCTATGTGTCTGCACACTGTATTTGGAATCGATTCAGTATGCTGAGCTATGTATCTAAGTATGATACACATGTTTAAGGCTGATCATTGCACTAAAGACTGTTCCAGGCAGTTGAAATAAACCTTTGAACCATGATAATCATTGTTTAGTAATTCTATCAAACATTCTGATGCAGTTCCATTTGTTCACCAATGCAATGCTAGCACATACGCCATAATGCTCTTTTATACTACCATAATCTCTGTTATAGTAATAATAATATATTAATAATAGAATAACTGTGCAATGAAAGTGCATAGAGGACAAAATAAGTTATCTTTTGTCACTATGTTACCTGTGATTACAAACTGATTTAAAAAATCTATTTGCTTATGCAATTATTCATTTTGTCTTACAAATCAAATTTCTATTAGGAATTTTCATTAGTTATTTAAGCCTGTCAGTGTTTGTTAGCAATTCTTGAGTCACTTCAAGCCAAGTGTTATTAACCCCACATGTTTTAACCCTAAACCATCATCACTGCCTGTTCCTCTAAATCTTCATAAAAATATTACAATGCCTACCAAAACTTTTTTTATCTGATTGTTTTACAACCATTTGTGTAAGTAACACTGCTGTGCAGGTAAAATGCATGAAAAATGCCAAGGCAACTGTCATTAAAGTAATAAAACACAACAGGATAATATTCCCTTTAAAAATGTTCACTTCAGTTTAATATTTAACCTCTTTTACCCTGTTCGTTTCACTATCCCTATGAAAACAGTGTCCAGTGTTATCTTGTTTTTTGTTTTGTTCTTCTTAAAGCCCTTATTTTTGTTACAGTACAGTCTATACAGGGGGAACATCGGCATTTTACATTCTAGCGCTGCGGGAATTCAGTGTACACTGTACAGTACAGATATGCGTTTACCTTTATATTTTCTTCAAGGGTAATGTATTAAGCTGAGTTTAAAATGTATTTAAAGTGTTTTGAAAGGGTTTGCATGATAACAATATGCATCGAGGCATTTTTTTTTTTTACCACATCACGGTTTTTCACTATATGCCGGTATTCTTGGAACGTAATCCCCGCGAAAAGCAGTGGTTTACAGTACTGCATTCTGAATATACTGCATTATAATTATTAATGAAGCATCACCACAGCACTCTATCAGTGTTTAATGGCTTTATTTGTTCATCAGGCTGCCCTGACCACAAACACATTTAATACATTTACATTTACAGTCAGTATTTCACTCTTACAGTCAGTCTTTCAGCACTCACAGATCTGTCTGTTCACAGATAGAAGAAAGCAGAATCTCCAGTGCCCAGCTGTGTGTATGAGGTGAAACATTTCCATAATGGAGGCTAATAACTCCAGCAGTGGAAAAGGATCCTCTGATCCACAGTAAGTAGCTGAATATTAGTGCTGAAAATGAGTAAACGAATAAGGAAAGTCACTCATGAGTGTCAGTAAAGTAGAGTACTTAACAAGACTTTATTTTCATCATGAATCATCATGGGTGAACTGTTTTATGGTAAAGAGAGCAGCTTCTGCAGTTTGTGTTTCACTCTGGTTAATGTTATCAGGACAAAAACACAGAGAGCTGCTTCTCCAGAGCCCAGTTGTGTGTCTATGAAGAGCGACTGGTCCATGGAGAGTCCTCTGGAACTCAGCAGTAAAAGAGGAACCTCTGATTCATGGTACAGCACTACACTTAACTACTGCTCTCAGAATAAAGTACCTACAATCTATTCCTTTTTTAACCTTGTTACATGTCATATACTAGACTGTAATGGTTTGAGTAGGCAGGACAGAAAGAAAGAAGCGTGACTAATACCTTCATACTTCAATAGTGAATCACTGGCCTCTGACCCAAAGTGTGTGAAACATTAAACAATCAGAGAGTCTTTTACAATAATTTATATGTTTATAGCACATACACACCTCAGTACAGCTCCAGTCAAACAGGTTAAAGTCCCATAGGACTGCATGCTGTCAGAAGTGTTTACTGGTACAGGCAGGTTATGAGCAATCACGGGATATATAGATGAGCTAAGACCTGATTGTACCTCACAAATACAGACTGGAGCTGACTAATTCAAAACTAAACAAAGTATGGAAGGACACACACACACACACACACACACACACACACACACACACACACACACACACACACACACACACACACAGGTAGCTTGTCTGCGTTTTCCTCCTCTGCCTGTACTGATGAATAGTGGAGATTTTCTCCTGTGTACTTACTATAAGATTATTTTCTCTTTATTTAACCATTTGTGGACACAGTCTGGTGTGATGTTGAGGATCAGAATAAGAATCAGAAAACTGATCCTGGTAGGAAACCACTTATGTAATGACTGCAAAGACATACAGAGACACAGAGACAAGAACAATACAACATGACGTGTAAATAAGATCTAAATAAAAAACCTGTAGAATAGAAAAAGCTCAATATGAATACACTATGCTACATACAAAATGTTTAGTATAAATGCTATATATAAGTAACATAGTTGAGTGATGAACTATAGACACAAATGTTAGTTTGGAGTAAGTGATTGCACTTATCACTAGTAAGATTAAGTAATGAAAATGTAAAACTGGCCTAAATAGTAATATTGCACATAAAGACTATTGCACATAAGATATTGCATGTAATTGAAGTGATTCAGCTCCCATTTATAAAACATCACATGATATTGCACATAATGATGCTTTAACACTCAATAAGTACATTGCACAATATTGCACATGGTGGACTGTTGCACATCACAGCGAAAATAATGCACATAGTTGCCTGGTAAGAAATATACAACAATAAGCACTGCCCAGATTGTTGTGAGGATGTGTGACAAAGGGCAGAGGGAGGAGTTGAAGAGTCTGATGGTGGTGGGAAGGAAGGAATTCCTGTGGTGTTCAGTGGAGCACCATAAGCTGGTGAGCATGATGGAATGAAGTCTGGACAATGTTCAGCCACAGTTTCCACATTGTCCAGTACCCCACCCACCACTGAGCCTGAGTCTCTTTCTCTCTGCCACTTTCATGCTGTCACTCCAGCACTCTATGGCATAGAAAATGGCACAGGCCACTACAGACTCATAGAACATCTGCAACATGGTGTTGCAGACTCTAAAGTACTGGAGACTATGGAGGAAGTACAGCCTACTTTGACCCCTCTTGTTTGTGGCCAAAGAGTTCTTGAATCAGTCCAGCTTATTGTTTTTTAACTTTGCACAGTCAGTAAAGAGTGGTTCAGGATACATTTCACTGTGTGTTGTACTTGTATGACTGCATGTGACGAATAAAGTATCTTGAAATCTTGAATCTTGTCCATAACATACTATACACCTGGCCATACCATAACCCTACCGCCACCATGGGCCACTCGATGCAAAGAAGAAGTGCTCACTAACACAGATTTAGTCAGATTTGTGAACAATATTTGACAGTAATGGGTCTTTTGTGTAAATGTTTCAGATCTTTGAGTTCAGCTCATGAAAAATGGGAGCAAAAACAAAAGTGTAGTTTAGGATCATTATTCACAGAAATGCCGCTCTTGGGTAGAGTGCCCAGTGCACATGTTGTAGGTAGATAGCTGATTTCTGATGATTTCTATATAAAAACATTTTGTAACTTTTTATTTCATATAAGGAAATAAAATATAATGAGTATGTATTTGAACTCTGCATGTACTGCGAGACTAATCTTATTTTATTATGTGTTTTTTGGAAGCTGTTCTATTACTGTCATGGACTCCACTTTCTAGTCATAAGGACATAGCAGTGGCATCGTTTTCTGTGACAGATGTGGAGAATAAACCTCCCCTCTCTCACAAATTCTCTCAGGGGCACTATAGAGAGCTTCCTGACTAGCAGCCACTCGGACTGGCATGGTAGCTTCACAACCTCAGCCTAGCAAGTCATGGGGATGGCTGAGAAAATCCTCAGAACCTCCCTTCCATTTATACGACACTGCCCTAGCAGAGCCATTAAGATATTTAAAGACCCCACCACCCACCCACACTGGCCATAGACCTCTGGCAAATGCTCTTGCAGTATGTGGGGCAAGACTACCAGACTTATCAGGAGCAAATTTTCAATACCCATCATACAATTCAAGTCTTTCCACTAAGACGCCATGAAAACACACACAGACTATCTGACCACATACCTTCTGCAATCATGATATCTTTGTGCCATAATTAAATGTTTCACTTAGCTCTTCCAGACTATTAACCAGTATCGAGTTTCCTATTTCTTAGTATGTTTGTTTTTTTGTCTGTCTATGTTTGTTTTTTTGTCTGGCTGTTGTTGTTGTCCTATATTCACTCTCCTTTTATGTCTGTTTGCACATTAGGCCTGAAGAAACAGCCGTGCTGTTTTATAGTCTGAATTACAAAGTTCACCTTGAGAATGGATACATGGAAGCATTGGTTTATCATGGTATGTAAGATCTCTCTCATGAAAAACTGATATACCACAGCAACTTTGTTTGGATCATACGGCATCAGCAGGCACTTTTGGTGCCCCCTAGTGGTCTTTCAGACTTCTGGGGTGCAGGGAGGAAGGCAACAAAGTTTACTGGTCATTTATTTCTTGACAGGCAATACAGGGACAAGTCCTTATCCCATGACATACCCATGACTGCACTGCCAAACAGTACTCAAAACACAGCAGACATTATTAGTCTCCAGAAAACCCAGGTAGTAAGGTAAATGATGTTGGTTAGAATTTCATAGATGGAAGATGAAACCAGAAATTTGAATATTGCCTAAAACAAATTCAAAGTTTGCTCATTTAAAAGTTTTTATTGGTAGTTTAAAATAATGGATGAATGGATTTACCTAGTCTCATAATAAACATGCAGAATTGCTCCTCAGGGGCCATGGGGAACAGTCATGGATTCTTTTTGTTCATTTTATGTGGTCAATGGCAAATTACTTGTGTCAAAATCTATTATTACTAATTTTAACATTTCTTTACTTTTGGGGTTGTTTCATCCAAATCTACTTTAAGATAGATTCATACACAAAAGAAGTGAATCTGACATCTGGGTTATCACCATCCTTAAAAATCTATGGTAGTTGTAAGGCTGCCATGTGACAACAACTTAGATTAACTAGGCAAGTTGCTATATGGTGACTGCATACATAATAGCGCTTGATTTAACAAAAATATTTTGAAAATGAATGCAGTTTCAATGACTGGAGTACAATTTGCAATATTTTGAAGTAGAGTGCAAACCACCTTCAGATATTTTCCAACTGCTTCAGTGGGTAAACAGATTTATTCTTGAAGAACCAGGCTGAAAGATTTGACCTGATAACAACATTCTGAAGGCCTTTCTAAACCACTTATAGAAGAAAGCATACACCATTGGGTTAACTGTTGAATTCAGATAGCCCATCCAAACAAACTTATCAAAATATGCAGGAGGAATCGAGTATCCAATGTAGGGATTCATGACATTGCAGATAAAAAATGGGGTCCAAAGTGACAGGAACACTCCCAAAATCACAGCCAGGGTTATGGTGGCTTTTCTCTCCTCTTTGCTTAACACTGA
>JBBPDB010044471.1:0-11235 GCA_037974465.1 Brachypetersius altus | reverse complement strand
TGCCTAGCGGTCTTGGGAATCGAACCCGGACTTTCTGATCACAAGGCGAATGCCTTAACCACTAGGCCACCAGCTGCATAATATTTGTGTAGGCTACAAATATTATGATCACAGAGAACAGTTCATGTCATGACCAAACATACTTTAATATGCTTCATTATGTTGTCTTTAATATGCTTCAATAGTTTGTAGACACTCATTCCTCCCGTGTTCTTCTAAAATAAAGGGTATTAATGGAAGAGTTATTTCCCACTTTGCTGCAGTAACTAACAGCCTCTACTGTTCTGGGAAGACTTTACACAATATATGAGAATGCATTCAACCACGAGAACATTAGTGAGAACAGGTAATGATGTTGGATGATTAATTCTAGATATCACATGAGGACGCAGTTCCACTTCTCTACAATCTGTGGTAACTTCCTGAACATCCTATTCCATTGACAATTCTTTTATACAGAGATTACAGCTGTTTTAATCGACTAATTAGAAAGGATGTCTGAATACCTTTGGACATACAAAGGTGGTTTCCCAGACAGGGATTAAGTTGGTGATAAGGGAGGGAGTTACCCCTGTGATCAGAAGGTTGTGCCCACTGCTTCAATTGGTGAATGAGTTAAATATAGAAAAAGAATTTAACATTATTCTCTCTGGTGTGTTCAAGTATGACTTTACTTTGAATTAAGCTCTTCCAATGTAAAGAAAATATAGTACTATAGGACTATATTTAAAATTACTGTCCAGGAAGCCGGCCCACACTGTACAAGTCTTTCAAGCCTTAGAACATGAACAGCACAGATCTGCAACAAATGGTAAATCATCTTCATACAGTCAAACAAATCCTTATATGAAAGTTCCCCCAGTTATTGTGGATGACAATTTACCATTTGTTGCAGATCTGCAGACCTGCAGAGGTGTCAGACATCATACTGAGCTTCGTTTGGTGTTCCTGCATCACAAAGAACCAAAGTTACTGTCATTTAAAAAACATATAATAATAAACACATTGGGAAATTTAGAAATGGTGGCAGATGCAAATGAACATAAAGAACAAAAATTACAAAATCTCTTTTATCTTAGGTTTTCGAAACAAGCATCTTTGAACCTTTACACCAACAGGGACATTAATTACATTGCATTCAAATATATAGACTTTAATATGGAGTTGGTCTTCATTTTCAGCTATAACAGCTTACATTCTTCTTGGAAAGCTTTCTGCAAGATGTTGGAGTTTCTGTGGGAATTTGTGACCAGTCATTCATGAGGTAAGACACTGATGTTGGATGAGAAGGTCTGGCTCACAATCTCCATTCCACTTCGTCTCAAAGGTGTTGGATGGGGTTGAGGTCAGGGCTCTGTGCAGGCCAGTCATGTTCTTGCACACCAAACTCATCCAACCAAGTCTTTATTGACCTTACTTTGTGCACTGGAGTACAGTCAGGCTGGAATAGAAAAGGTTTTTCTCAAACTGGTGTCCACAAAGATGGAAGTTGGTATCCTGAAGTCCTTCACTGGAAGTCAACCTTGAAAAATAGGTGTATCCCAGTATTTCTGTCCATGTAGTGTAGGTTCACATGAATACTTATAAAAGCTGATTAGTTCCTCTTTCTCTCCTGAAGAGTAGCCGCCGCGGCTCCTAATCAACAGAGTGTCAGCATGTTCTTTGACAGACGGAAGAGCTTACAAGTTTTATGCTTTTCTGAAGTGTTTGAGTGGGAAAAGAAGAAATGAGGCAACCTGAGGTCACCAATTATCTTCTTCAAGAACACATTCTGCTGACTCAGTGTCCTCTTCATTATAGGGATGACTGTAGTCCACCGAAGATATTCTGATGAGGCCCAAAACCAGCTCCAGTGGCCGGCTGTGAAATTCCAAGCTCAGTTTCATATTTGCATTAATTTACCACTTGTAGCTTCAGCCGCTCTGCTTATTGACGCAATAGGCTTTAAGCCAAATATACAATAACTGTAGCTTTCTAGAGGTTCTTAGCCTGTGCATGAATAATAGCACCCACTTAAGCAATATTTGCAAGTATCAGCAGTTTTTTTGAGCTATTACCAAAAGTGGTGTCCTTATATAATGAGTGATGCTGTGCTTCCCTAGACAGCTATTCAAGGACCCATTTCGGGTAAAACAAATTTTCACAGTTTTGTTGAAAGCAAAGAGTTTTGTGTTATTTACACGTATTCGTAATGGCACAATGACAAAAACAGTCTCTTTAATTCCACACTGTAAAATAATGTGTGTGAACTTTAATAATGTGTTTAAAAGTTATTAACTCGACTGACATCAAATTTTCAATAACTTTCAATAATAATTCAAATACAAATAATAATAATATTAGTTTAAGATTAGTTACACATATTAAACATTTATAATCAGTTTTTTTCACATTTTTAAATTGCAATGCAAGGTTGCGGTTCATGTAAAGCAATAAAATACCACTGTTTTGATGCACAAATCCACATAACATAGAAAATTCCACACAAAAATTTCCAGAAAAAAATGCAAAGAAAGACGTCTTTAAGTAAGTGTTTGAATCAGAAACTAGGTTTGCTGCTGTTCAGGGCTCCTGAGGAGAACAGGGTAATAGGCCCTCCTTCCAGGTAGAGTCTCTACGGGTGAATCCAGGCTAACGGGCTCTACAGTGTTGCTGGATAGTCTAGGAAACAGGACATACACACACAGCCAAGTCAAACCTTCCTCACACTCACGGATGGATTTCCTCAGATGAGTAGACAGCTCACATACATTACCAGAATATGGGAGAATGCATGCCAGCGACCGCACAACATCTTCTGGACTGGCTGGGTCCTTTAACAGAAGAACATGAACAAGTGAATCAATCACATGAGACAAACACTTATCCTGGGATGAGCACTGACCACGAGACACCTGGAAACAGAGGGTTAACAGATCATGTAATCATTAGTAGACACAAGATGGAGGCAGGGCTGTTGCCCAGCAACACACATACCTTGCATGCCGGGACATACCATGATGTAGACAGGGGTAACGTGACAGGGAATCCCCGGCTCAGAACTTCGGTGAGGTTGACCGCTGGGGGGGTAGCAGAGGCAGTAAAAGAAACAGACAACAGAAACAGAATAAGAATCAGAATCAGAAACCTTGTCTAATACTGAAGTAAACTGCTTATGTTATGACTACAGAAATGTGACACAGACAAATGACTAGTGACTGTTACTGCATGTTGTAGAAATCTCTAGTAGATCAATAATTTTGACATAGGTGGTGATGTTCACATGATAACATAATGCACATAATAATGATATTTTAGAACATTGCACAACTTTGCACATTATTCAGTTAAATTCAATTTTATTTATATAGCACTTTTTACAACTAAAGTTGTCTCAAAGCACCTTTACAGAGTCCAGGTCCGAGCCCAAAAGTTGACAGAGATAAGGAAAACCTCCCTAATCTGGAGGAAGAAACCTCAAGAGGAACCAAGACTCAAAAGTGGGACCATCCTCCTCTGGCCAACTCAGAGAGAAAGAGAGTCTCTATAGACATAACTAACAAGAGAAGGCTTTTGTGTGCAAACTTAATGACAGATTGGCCATCTACAGCTAAAAGAGTTGGTACAGTCAATAGAAGTAGATTTTGCTGGAAGAGTAGCTGAGAGCCTCTAATCCACAACAACAGGAACAACAGTCTCTACAGGAGCTTTAAACAGCAGTTGCTCTTGGATAGAGGAGGAGCATTTGGGGAGTCATAAGCAGCCGAAGCAATCGAGAACAGTTTTGCACACGGCCTTGGAGATTGCAGACACGATTTGCACATGGTAGACTAAGTGAGTAAGTAAATAAAAATAAATGAATGAATGAATGAATATATTAATTAATAGTAATCCCTCTCCACTGCAACACTGATACATATAATGTAAAAAGGTTGTTTTTATTCTGATTCTGATGAAGCCTCAGTAAGAACGCTAAACCCTGATCACTGACAAACACAGTGAAAACGGAGGTGGGTTTGTGGGTGTGTGTGTGTGTGTGTGTATGTGAGTGTGTGTGTGATACTTCCTCCTCCCTCCTCCTGCTTTTCTCTCCGTTAGGTGAGACTGCTGGAGGAAACAACACGAAGAAACAGGAGCGATGAAGCTCAAAGAGCAGAAGTGGAGAGAGTCTGGACTTCAGAGACTCTCTGCTCTGCTCTTGATGGAGGTGCGTCCCCATGTTTATTCAGGCTTTTGTTGTTTTGTTGTTCCTCTATTAAGTTGAATTTACTGGGCTGATTGATGTTCTATTGCTGTACTTTCTCCAAGGACTGTGAAGGAGCTGTCAGTTCTTAGAATGTATAAATTGGGTTATTTCAGTGAGATAAAGAGATCTGCTCTCACTTATCTCCATCCGGCTCGTCCAGTCTCAGACTGAACACAGTTGACTGTGTAAGAAGCGCCATTCATTTGAGCTTCTCTGAGTGTGAGGTAAGTCCTACCCTTAATTTTTAATATGGTACCAATGTTCTGATTGCGTGTTTATAATAGATCCGTATGACCGATAACAGATGATGATTTATTGTCTTTTACCAGAGTTAGTGATGTGATACTGGAATGATGTCTGCAGTCTTACTGTAACACCACATGCTGTTTTACTGCTCATTGGCAATTTGACATTGAACAGACAGTGAATGCTATACGGACAAAAGTAAGGGGTAAAGTAAGGGGTCAAATAAATTTGATAATTAAAAGGTGTCCCCATGCGTTTGTCCATATAGTGTATGTTCACATGCTCATGCAACACTAGCTGCCTGATAGCAGGACTGAAATATGGTCCTATGTCCATCATATGTGTTGGTAATTTAGCATAAAATTACCATATATGCAAATTAGTTGTAACGATTAGATGTTGTAACGATGCTAATTAGTTATACTGTGAATGTATATGTTAATGAGTTATGATAATATTAACATATATGCCAATTATTATTATGTTAACGTATATGCAAATCAATTATTATAATGTTAACACATATGCTATTTTATTGTTATGATGTTAACATAAACGCTAATCCATTATGATAAGGTTAACACAAGCTAATTAGTCATTAGAATGTTAACATATATGCTAATCATTTATGATAATGTTAACACATTATAACATTAACATTTATTCAAATCAGTTGTAATACTGTTACCATAAGCTAATCAGTTGTTATAATGTAAACATATATTCTAAGCAGGTTTTATAATGCTAACATATACTTATCAGTTATGGTAATGTTAACATATACACTTGTATTGTTAACATAAACACTAATCGGTTATGATTGTAAGTAGCTTTGGATAAAAGCATCAGCCAAATGAATGTAATGTAATTTAATGATCATGTTAACATAAGCTAATGAGTCATTATAATGTTAACAAACTCTGATCGATTATGATGATGTTAACATAATTGGATCAGTTGGGATCATTTTACAATGTATTCTAATCAGTTATGATCATATTAACATAAACACCAATCAGTTATAACATAAGCTAATAACTTATGATAATGTTAATATATGTGCTAATGAATTAGTATAATGTTAAACACAAATCAGTTATATAATGTTAATATTAGCTAATAAGTTTGAAGCACTGTAAAAATATACACTTTGACCTCAGGTTTGTCTGACCCCACTAAAATGTTTCCCATGTTCTGCAGGATCAGAAGCTGTTCAGGGTGGTCTAGGCTGGACTGTACAGTCATCCTCCGTCCACTCCAGTCCAAGTCCTTAAAGCAGTCATTAAAGTAATGACTCAGCGGGCACTGGGCGTTGGAGATTTGATGAAGGGTAGATGGTAGTGTCAGTGTGGGTTAGTGCCACCCACACACATGCATATGATTTTTAAAAGACTATTCGCATTTAGAGCAGCACTTTCAGGCACTCAGTACATGTTTGATTCTACAGCAAAATACGTCAGCTGTGACGTAAAGCTCTGCATTAGTGCAGCATATGTGTGTGCAGACTACTGTGTAAAACATAACAAAATCTACACAATGGTCTGAACACATTTGCATTATTCTAAGAGACTAACGCCCCCTGAGAGAAGTCGACTAGTCGTGTGTTTTTTTCTCTCTCTCTGCCTTCACTTGTGTATGCAATGCAATTTCTGCCTCTGATTGGCTTATGCTGACAAGTGTTCCTTGGTTTAACCAATTGTTATAGATAGATAGATAGATAGATATACATTGAAGGGGCAATCTTGATGCTTCAACATATCAAAATATTTTCAACAAAGCCATGCTTCAAACTTTGCATCACAGTTTGGGGAAGAACCTTTTCTAGTCCAGCATGGCTGTGCCCCAGTGCACAAAGCAAGGTCCATAAAGACATGGCTGGATGAGTTTGGTGTGGAAAAACTTGGCTGGTCCGCACAGAGCCCTGACCTCAACCCCAACCAAAACCTGTGGGATGAACTGGAACGGAGATTGTGAGCCAGACCTTCTCATCCAAAATCAGTTCCCAAACTCATAAATGCTCTACAGACTGAATGGGCACAAATTCTCACGGAACCTGTAAAATCTTGTGGAAAGCTTTCCAAGATGAGTGGAAGCTGCTGTAGTTGAGAAGGGGGGACCAACTCCATATTAAATGTATTTGAATGTCCCTGTTGGTATAATGGTCAGGCTCTTGTCCATATGTGGGGGGATGTGTCTCACAGGGAGGTGGGGGGGTGTTGGGACGTTTGGTACAAAGTCTTGGATGTGCCCCGGGAGGAAGTGGGGGTGCGTGCATGCAAAGTCTCTGTCACTGTCCGGGAGGCTGGAGGATGGGGGGTTGCGCGTGTGCAGGGTCTAGGCCGTTGTCCAGGAAACAAAAAGAGGGTGGGACCAAACGAGTGATTTTGAAAAGTATGTGTGTGTGTGAGGGGGGAGGTTTATGTCCCCTCCTGCTATAATAGTTCCACCCCACATGACCCATATAGTGTGTATGTTTTTTTGCATTGGATTATTGCGTTACTGTGAATGTTCTTTTACCCTGAGTTTCCCTCTGCAGCACAGCGATAGAGAAATCCAGAGGTTTTGGCTCGTTGGTCTTTCCAAGCAGGTCATCCTTGAATGCTTGTAGTGTTTTTCTGGGGAAGGGAAGTCAGGTTGTTTTGTAGGTCAGCACTGCAGGAGAAAAGGTTTTCTAACAATAGTAATTTATTCTAAAACACATAAACTTTACTGGGTGGACTGCTGTACCTCTGGTTTTGGGATTTCTTCTTTGGCCTTAAATATTTAAGAATTTAAGAAGTGTTGAAAATAACTAATCTGGAAGTTCATCCATATTGGTGGCTTCAAAAAGCTTCCTTACACTCTGCATAGTGTAACCAAGACATCTACAGTTATTCATCTTGTTTTGACATTTTTTTTAAATAATACAATTTAAACAAATAAATAGTAATACATAATTGCTTTAATATTCTCTATTTTTCTAGTGATTACAACAAACAATTAAAAATGCTACATACAGTCTGTGCTTCCAACTTTGTTTTGATGTAAACACTGACAAAACATGACAAACTAAAGTCCGCCTGCACAATATTTAATTTTCAGCTAATTCTGTTCACCAAAACACAAATGTGGTTTGGAGTGATAGTTTAGATAGTTTAGTTCAATCAAATTTTTCCCGCATGTTTACATAGCTACAGAAGAGAAATAATTCATATACAATTAGCTTTCAACTTCAACTTTTTTTCAACTTTCCAACTTCTATGATAAACATATTTTGAAATGATTTAATTTGTATTATAACTTCAGAAAATATCCACATTATATTATATTATATTATATTATATTATATTATATTATATTATATATAACATTATATTATGCAGAATCCTTTCATTGACAGATTTCCTGTCTCCTATTCACCATACCTATTCTGATATATGTTATTAAAAATTGAATTTTTGTCATCATAATTTATATATCCAGTTAAATTTTATTCAACAAATATAAGATAACTAATTGCATTTTTGTTGATTCTCACTTGTTACCAAAATTTTATTTGAAGCACAATTGTACAATAAGACAAGCAGGTTGTTGCTGTCGGGTGTAGTAACGATGAAGTAATCAATCTGCTGATTATTTTTGCAGTTAATTGAATAAGCTGGGTTTTTTAAAGCAAAAGTAAAAAATGGAGTTAACTCTTTAAACACCAATGCTACATATATAGGGTCACATTTCATTTCCTATATAGCTTGCACAATCGCTTCCTGGGAATTGAATTTGTAATATTACAATCAATGTTTTAGAGATCAGTGGGAGAGTTTAAAAGATAAAATATCTTCACTCAAGTTACCAAGTTCATTAAGAGGGTACATTTTAATCAGTAACTTTTTAAACAATTGTAGCAAAATGCTGCTTTGGTCTGCAAGCAACAGAACTAAGCTCAATGACTTCCAAAATCCAAGTCATTAGACAGTAATGAAGCAAGGGAAAAGCTCCAAAGCAGCAGTAGAGCCATTTTCAGTGGTAACCTGAATGAGAAATCTGGATTTAAGGCATTCACTACACATTTTAGAGATTAATAAATCATCAAAGGCTCATGTTCCCCAGCAGGATGCACATCAAGATGCAAACATCCAGGTTGGCTGAACATCTTTTTTAAAACAGCAAGGCTCCAGATTTCAGCAAAAGTCCATGTAGAGAGGAGCCATGCCTTTGTAATGGTCTAATGACTTCAACACCATAAAACAGAATATCTCTGATATCCCCCTCAGTGTCCTCCAAGCTTTGTGTTTCTATCAGTATCAACATCAACATCAGTGGGGAAAACCCATACTGGAAAATGACAACTCAGTTCAAACAGAATTGCTTTTGTTGTATGTAGTAAACAATTATGGCCATAAAAAACATTTTTACTAGCAGTGTAACAGGGCATCGAAATATTGTGATATTACAATGCAAAATCGTGACAATGTGCATGCCATTATGATGTTTGATGTAATAGTTTTATAGTGTTAAAACAATGACAATCAGCAACCCAGTCCAGCACATTCATTTATACATTCAAACTGCAAAAACTCGTGACAATGACTTTATAAGATTATTAAGATTGTTTAAGGTATTTTTTCCATATTTCAAGAAATCCTACCAACTGTAAATATCTTACTGTGCTGGCAGATAATTTCACTTGTTTCTAGTCTAAAGATTTTTTTAAATAGGAAAAATATCTTAAAACAATCTTTATATACAAAAGGTCTGCTCTTATATAGTATATTATTCTCAAAACAAGATCCAAAAAGACTTTTAGGCTAGAAATAAGATTGCAAGTCTTAGTTAAATCAGGAGTTTTTGCAGTGCAGTCTTATTTGGTTTATATATATATATATAAACTGGTTGGTCAGCCCCGTTATTAGTTAGGTCACAAACGGTTCAACTAATAATTGTTCATTCTTCATATTTTTTTTAAAAAGTGTAATGTTTTGAGCGCATATTTTCTATCAAAGTCAATTGTAAGCATCATTACACCCTAATTTTAACATAATTCTAATGTTATCTCAGAACTGAAAGTCACATCAGACCAGAAAATCCATTTTCCTACTGTCACTTTTCCTAGCCATGTTTTTTTTTGTATTTTTTTATCTCTTGCCCTTCCTCTTTGTTATGTGTCTTGCTTGTAGCATTGTCCTTTCCTCCCAGATGTTTCTTGTCTGTCTGTGGTGAATAAATAACCCTGTTTGCCTTTATTCTTAGTCCTGCATTGTTTGATGTTGGCCATGTACTCTTGTCTGGTTTGCTTTGCTGTACGGTCAGATTGCTTGGTGTTTTGTTTTGGTTGGTCAGTGTTATTTTCTTGGTTCTCTTTTTATTTTGGTAGACTTCTGCATTTCTGCCTGCTCTGCTATACCACCTGGACAACATTAAAGCCAACCCTCATTTGCTTCCTGCCTCCTTTTCTGTTTGCCACCTCGTTACAGAAAGCAGGGCCACCTAAGGATGCAGCGAATTTTGTGGAGGAGCAGTGAATTACTGAGAACAATGTCAGGTTGCAGCATTACCTTCTCCTGGGCCAGGTTCTAACCCTCCGGCCTAGTGAAAATCAGAAAATCTTTCCCTTGTCCAGCACCATTGTGCTAGTTGCGGAGGCTATGTCACTTTTCCCAAGGCCAGATACAGCATCATCTATGTCTCTTAAGAGAGCACCATCAAGGCTTAATCCCACAATGCCTCCCAGTCCTCTAGAGAGCAGAAATGAACCAGCACAGGTCCTCCTGTCACCTAGACTACACCAGAGAAGGTCTGTGCAGCCCACCCTTTGCAAGAGAATGTTGGTACAAGTCCCCAGACCATTCAGACTCTTGCTCAGTCGCTTCTCTATTCCTTTTCCACACAGATTTCCAGCTCCCTTTCCAGCTGACCTCCCAGTTCACTGTCTGTTCATCCCCCCAGTTCCCTGCTACAGCCACATCTTAGATAAATACCCATCTATAATCCCTATAACTTTCTGTTTGTTTGTCGTTTGTCAGTCCTTTTCCAGTTATCCTGCATCTTGCCATTGTCCTAAACAAGCCCTGGTCACAGTTCCAGTTGTACTGGCCACTGGCAAATGATCTCCCCTGGCCGCATGCACATGCACCTGATCGGGCCCCTCTGATATTAAAAGTAGTATAGAATATAGTAAGTATTGTATTAAAGATGAAAATGTAAGTATTGTGATGACACTAATTTGTAGTCTTGGAGAAATGTTGGTTTACCTTAGAGTTTTTTCTTGTATGGTTCCCTGTTTATTTTGTTTCATGGATTCCCCAGCCCACTCAAACATAGATTAGACCTTGTCCCACACTAAATTTCACATCTTAAAGAAAAGCCTTTTTTAGCACCAGGCTTATTCTGTGGTTGGGAAAACAGCCCTTGGTGTGTATAATCCATTTTCTAAAGGTAAACGCAACATTAAAAAAAAAAACAGCATACTGCTTAGTGTACATCAGCACTCTGCAGAAGGAAAAGGCGTCCTGGTTGTTTGTTTTTGTTAAAAAAGATTAGTTTGAGAAAATGAAATCTTTGAAAAAGCAAAAATAGTCTGTTTGTGCTTCTGAAGAAGCTTTCTTAGATTAAAAAAAAAATGCAGTGTATGTGGGCACATCTGTATGTATTGCCCCAGTTACCAGCAGCACACAGATCAAACAGTAAAGATGATTGAGACAGCAAAGAAATGTCCATACACCAGGCAGGTTTAAGGAGATAGCAGTTATTGAATATACATACATTGGTATTTAATGCAGAGCTTTCAC
>JBBPDB010044451.1:0-11236 GCA_037974465.1 Brachypetersius altus | reverse complement strand
TTTTAAAGATACCCCATTATTATATTTTTAAAATATCCCCATTTTATGCGTATCATTTATTTGTATAAATGCGTATACGTATATTTATCTGCCACTCCTTAAAGGCCGGGCCGCGAAAATAGTTTCTGATATTAAGTCGGTCCGTGACGAAATAAAGATTGGGGACCACTGCCCTGCAGTATGTACCTCACGAAAAAGACAGATTTTGATGAAAGAGATGAAAAAAGCAGCAGAATGATTGTCCTCCATGGCTGCAGCCAAGATGGAACTGTACAAATTTGCATTGACCCACTGCTGCTAAACAAAACCCCTCTCAAATAAGTCATTACAGACATGCCCAACGCTATATTTTTCAGTATTTAAGTCACCCTATGGTCGCTATAGGTTCCTCAGAATGATATATGGCATCTGCAGAGGCACTGAGACGTCGTAAAATGTGGGGAAATGCACAGCAAGAACACGATGATCGCCTGAGGCAGGTGTTGAACAGAATTCATGCCTCCAGCAAGCTGAACTGAGTCCATTATGTGGCCTGTGCTGACTACTGATGGTGTTAAAATCCAGACTTTGGTCAAATGAAAGCAGTTGTGCAGGTGAAACTACAGGATGAACATTCCCAGCAGCAATTTTTAGGCATGATTGTCTATCTGTCAAAGCTGAGACAACTGATACACCCCCCTGAGACAGCTGATACATCAGGGTGTGGAGTGGACTTGGCATGAGGCCTAAGATGAGGCCTTCAACTCACTGAAACAAGCAATAACAACACCGCCCCCCCAGTCCTACAGTAAATCCAGTGGTCATATCAACACATCTGATCATCACATGTACGAAGCATTGGGGTGGTACCTCTCACATCACTAGTGTGGTACCCTCAGAAGTACATCTTCGGCAGGAAAGTAATTCTACCATATTCCATTGAAATGATATTAACTCCATACACCCTATCCTGATGCCAGGTTTTCTCATTTAAAACATAAGGCTATGATGCCATTCTGCCGAATACCTCAAGGACTTTTTTACATTGTTGGATGAACAAGGATGAACCTTTTTTCTGACAGTGCAGGAGTGGGGGTTGAAGGCCACTCTCAATTTTTCTCAGAATCCAACATGAGCAGATACATTTTTGATGACGCACGGTGTTGCAGAAGGGGCTTCAGGACCATTATTATTTTTTTGCCTTGGCTCTGGCCCATCCACTGCACAGCATCAAATGATAGAGTCCTCAATACTTGTGCACCAGTGAATTTTTATGCACGGCTGAAGAGGAAAATTATGCTGGATATCTGAGAACAGAGTGCATCAGACATTTGAATTCAATAATTGTTCAATAACACTGATCTGGTCTCTCAGCCCGCATAAAGAAAAGGTAAACATCTAATTAGAGTTGCTTTTACCACAGTCAGAATCAGGTCTATGGAGGGGCTTTTAGAACTCCAAGCCAATCTACACCCACCTGTCTAAGCTGGACCACCCTAGAAGCACTAGTCACTAGTCATGTGTGAAGACTCCCACTGATTTAAATTGATGTGCACGCTTCAACATTTGATTTTATCCTGAATTAAATGAAGCCTCTATTTGTAACACACCAGCTGTAGTCACCACAGTGATTACTCTGCTGTAATGTTAGGCCAGCTGGAAACACATATCATTTCAGAGTTTGGAAACAAAGACTTCTGTATAAATGATATTTCCCCATTTTTAATTATTATTTACTAGTTCAAAAAGTGCATCTGGCAAATTGCAGATCTATAAACACACTTCACTTTTGCTTTTGCTTGCTGGAACCTTAGCATACAAGGCAACATACCATTTCTCAAAACTTTAATGTCAAAACATAAGCTTTGGAATCAGAAAACACAAAAAGCTGTACAGTACAGAATTCCTTTAAGACAAATCATTTACTACAAAAAAAAAATCCCTTCTATAAAATTCAGGTCAGAATGCAGTAATCCAGTGACATCTGTTCAAAACAGCAGCCTTAAAGCCAGGCATTAAATATTGGTACATCATTTAAAAATACAAAATATATAGACCCACATACAAATAAAACAAAAAAGAACACAGTCTTCATCTGATGTTAAGGAGAATCATGACAATATTACCTTTTCTTTTAATCATTTCAGCTCCTTAATTTTTGCTTAACTTTATAACTTGGCCCTCCCCAAGCCACTGTTATCGAGGCTCATTAATGGTGTGGGTCCCAGGTCTAGGAAAGCTTCTGACATATTCTTAGTTACAGATTTCTGTAAAAAAAATCTAACAAAAAGATACTTTTCAAAAATAAATCTCACCCTTTCAGTCATGTAACTCAGAAACCGATTCCTACCAATTCAAATAGTAGGAGCACCTTGTACAGCTGACAGTGGAAATGTGGCACACACCTGTAATATATACAGCTGTTTCTGCCTTACAGCGCAACGCAAAAAGCACTGCAGCATAAAAAGAAAACAGCTAAAGTGACAAAGGAGCTTAAGCCAAACATGAGGATTCCTCTGTTTGGTGAGGACCCACAGACAAGGTCATGCTTGCACATGGAAAGCACAGCTGGCAGGTGGGCGCGGCCTGCTTCATATGCTTGACTCTCCTGTGTGCTGGACGCTCCTGGATACCTGCGAGACAATTCAAGAGACAGTCAGACGGGGAGGAAGAGCCCACGTTCTTTCGTATTCATGTCACAGTTGATCATTTTGGCTCTGCTGACATCCTCACTAGCCTGCCTCAGAGAACATTGGCTGGAATCAGCTCCTTCCTGAACACCGCTTGACCCGTTCAGGGCGTCTTTACCCTCTTTAGAGTCTGATCGGCTACTTTAAGAAGCCACCTGGAGACACAGGGGCATGACTTGACTGATAAGGGTGTCACAGTCGGCCTAAATAATTTCAGACGAGATCCAAAATAATTATTTTGCTTCATTTGCATACAGACAACTTGACTATTCAATAGGGCAATCAGCTTTGGCTGTGGGGTGGGGGCGCGGGGTGCTATCTTTTCTAATGGACCAGCATAAAATTAAATTGCCTTTAATGGCCCGCTTGCACAGAATAGTTAAACAGCTAAAAAGGCATGCAAGTGCAAAAGCTAGAAAAACAATGTTTATTTATTTATTTGTTTATTTGTTTGTTTAATGTCCAAATCCTAATGAGACCGAATGCTTATTCTAAAGAGGAATATACTTGCAATACATCCTGTTTACCTCCTCTGACTAGGCCTCATAAAAATGAATGATTAAGGGAGAACAGGCTGGAATTACGAAGTACCTGTGATTTGCTGGACTGGTTTGTGCTGAACTCAGAGTATCTTTTCTTTTGTGGTGCACACATGCTGGGCAGGATCTTGGCATACTCCTCTCTCACCTAGTAATAAAAGACAACAGAACGTTAAGAGGTAGACTAGAAGTAGACAGCTGCCGGTGAAACACTCAAAAAATACATTGACACTTTGACTCTAAGAATGTTAATACATCTACTTGTTTTAATGCAGCTTTTAAGAGAAATGCAAATCATACATGCTGGATTCTTCGATTGTATCAGTTGTGTATTAGTATTATTGATAGCCACTGTATTATTGATTAGAAAAGACTGTGGTGACCCTTGAAATGCCACCAAGCCAAGCGGGTAAAACACTCGTCTGTGAACCCGATGACGACAAGGTCGCAGGTTCGAACCTCCGCTTTCTACCACTGTGTTCCTGAGCAAGACACTTAACCCTCCGTTGTTCCAGGGGGACTGTCCCTGTAACCAATTACTGTAAGTTGCCCTGGATAAGAGCATCTGGAGAAGAGGGCACCCTCACAAATCAGTTGTATTGTGCCATTACTACTTGAAATTCAGTGTTTATTTGACATTAAATCTTCATATTCCAGATGAGCAGTCTTGAATGAAATGAGAGGACTCACTTGTTTAGAGAGCAAGCAGTGCATAACGAACACCAGCACCCCCTGAAGGCTGTTGAGGATTGTGAAGATGTAGGACATGGCCAACGATGACCCCTCAAACTGAAAACAGCCAAAGATCCACATGGTGCCGAGCACACACAGCTGGGCGATGGCGGTGACTGTGAATGACCTGTTGGAAATAGGCAGCGATTCAACAATTTACTCGCCGATAGCAGACGGGGGCTATACCTTAAAGCGCTTAAACAAAAAAAAAAAAATATAACAAAGACCCTTAGACATAGAAGAACAAAATACTGATGCAGTTGCACAGTCTCAAGTTAAGATGCAATGGGGAAAATAAATAAGACTAGTGTTTTAATTTAACATATTGGACCTTAATTTAACATATTGGATATTGTTACAAAAAGTATGTTTTAATTTCATATGCACTGCCTATTTTCTTTTATTTTCTGGGCTGTGCTTAAACCTTGCATTTGATAAACATGATCAACACTAGATGGAGTAGTAGACCAGCAAGTGAACGTCAGTTGATGCCCAGTCTAAGGTCACCCTGACCCCTTCAAAAGTCCTCAGCACCTTATCTAGCAGCACATTGGCTTCTCACCGAGGTATGAAGCCATTAAACATAAGAAGGCAATGTTTTTTTCCCCAATAAATTCATTCCCTTACTTGATTTTGTGCAGGTTGCTTAAATCTTGGTTGAGGGTGGAAAAATTCTGAGCCAGCTTCCACACAGTTATTAGGAAGAAGAACACATTCAGCTGACAGAGAGCAAACAGAGAAAGAGAGAATGAGTCTTTTTTTTTTGGTTTATTTTCATTTCACAGTAGAGCTAGCTGCCATATTCTTAAATGTACTCACAACTATTATGACACAAACTGGGCCAAAGAAGCTCCAGATGAATCCGCCTTTCAGGTTGAGCCAGCAACTAGGGGGCAAATCATCAAATATATTCAATACATATTACACCCAACAAATTCTACCATCACACAACAGCACCAGTGTTGTTGATAAGAGAACAGCTTGAGAAACTTACTGGTGCTTGGTGCCGTAGCCTTTAGCATTGATGCAAGCTGATATGATAACAATGAGTGCTGGTGTTCCGTAACCACCTGCCATCAGGTAGAGGGGTCTCAGCGTGGTGTTGAAGACCAGCACCACCATGCGGAAGAGCTGCACACCTTCCAGGCACATCCAGCAGAACGCGGCCAGGTAGAAGAGGTGCAGCAGGCCTGCAACGAACGCACAACCCACCTAAAGAGACGTGGGGGGGTTACAAAGATGGGTGGGATGGAAACCCTAGGATTTCCAGCCTTGAATGAAGACTGTATAATACAGTAAATGCGATAGATCGTCTTTTTATCTATCAGACAGTAATATTTGGTTGTTATTGGAGCAAAACTATCTATTTTTTTATCTTTTTTCATAGTTTTTTAAAAATAATTTGTAGGCCAGATGCCTGCATCGAAAAATGGAACAGCTGAAATGTTCAGAAATATAATCTTACACTAACTCTGTTAAATATAAGAATGACACCCCTTTATCCTATAACAATCCTTTTTTAGAGATTGTAAGTGTAATAAGGGATGATACCATGCAACATGCCCATCATTTCTGGCTTGACAGCCCAGAATTAATGTACCTCGTTGTCCGTTCGAGTAATGCCGGCCAGGAAGATGAGGTTGGCGATGAAGAGGCTGATGCAGAGGTGCAGGTGGATGGTGGTGCGGGTGCTCTGGATGGAGCGGATGAAGCGAAAGGTCAGCATGCAGATGAAGAGGCAGATCAGAGACAAGGAGAGGCCCACCCACGTGATCAGCTGCAGTTCAAACACATCCTGTGGCAGGACAGGAAGAGATAGCGAGATGTAACCATAGAAATATAACTGTTTTGGAAACATTTTCATTAATTCTATTTAAAGACAAGATGAATACAGGTCTGTGACTTGCATTATTGAATGAACAGGTCACTTTCAGATACATACTGTCTTAATGTGTTAAGGGTTGGAACTGCTGGTTATATTAAAGGTTGGAACCCTTCAGAAGAAGAATGGGTGAAACCTGAGCCAAAATTGATGCTTTGTAAGAAAAGTTTCACTTTTATTTACATAATCAACATATATGGTAAGTTCTCATACCCCTATGTCATGGAGTGCCATTAGCACAGCAAAACTGCTGAGATGGTTGCAGGCGCAGACTGTGTGACTGGCATTGGACTCGACCACATCGCAGCCCTTGGTGGACCATGCTCCACCTTCCAGAGCAGAGTCCCAGAACACACAATGTGGGCTTCCGTTGGATGGGTGCTACATAGAAAATCACAAAGTTACATTTGGAAGTGATCCAACACAAGCAGCAAGGGCTGTGAGCTCTTAGCATATCATGAACAATGGTGTTTTCACAGGCACCTTTTTATATAGTGTGTAATGCGAAACAATACAGGAATGAAACCATTTAAAAGCATTTTGCTTAGTCTAGCCACTATAGAATATCACGTTACAGAGCAGTGATGTATTTCTACTTCTATTGTTTAAAAGTTTTCCCATTTAATATAAGTAAATATAAACACACTACAAATTTTAAATGATATTTTCATTCATAAAACTAACTGGTCCTCTGTGGAAACATAGATTTAAAGTAAAGGACCCCAATTTAGTTTTTCACCCAATGAACTGGGATGAAATAAATTATACATACACAGTCTAGTGAGGTGGGTCTACAAGTTCATGGGCAAACTACAATTAGATCCATTATCTCAAAACTGAGAAATGCACTACGAGATTTTTTAAAAAGGGAAACAAATGCTTATTCAAAAAACCCATTTTTTCAATGTTCTCCTTGTGATATTTCATGTTTTGTGTAAGAAAAAACCCTTCTGCCTGACACATAGCAAAAACAGAGGAAATCAAATGCAGTATCTTGGCACCGCACTAAACACATACAGTGTTGCAATGTAATGTCACTCATTACATAAGTATGTTACTTTTGTACTTCTGCTTTTTCTTCATTAGGAATCATTGTGGTCCTTAAGTCCTGGTTTAGAAAACTCTAGAAAAAAAGCTATTTAAATAACGATTAGCCACTGGCATTTGTTTTGATCTCCTACTGCAGTGTTGGGGTAAATCCTTCAAGGTGTAGCTTTTAAGCAAAGTAGCACCTTCAGGTGAGAGAGGGTGAGGGAGATCTTCTTCTTCAGCTGGGCCGTGTCAGGGTTAGTGACTGCTACGGTGACTACTTCTGAGTTTATCCTGAGCTCTTCATCTTCTTGTGTCTCTATCCAGTCGAAGTAATCATTGACCGAACTTTCCAAGCTCTTGTAGCCAAGCAGTGATACAGACGTGAATCCTGTTGCAGGCAAATAGGTTTTAGTACAATTTCAGGACAGGAACTCATTTGCAGTAGCGATTGTAGTGACTGTTTTACCCGGGTATGAGTCTCCTTCTCCTGCTGCAGTTTCCCAGTGGGTTTCCAGTCGAGCGTCAGTGGTGGAGAGAACAATAGGCCCTTGAGGGGGAGCCTCACTTCTCCTCCCCAAAATAGCAACTTCTACACAAATCAATATATATACATATATAAATAATGTTCCTACAAAACCAACTTTCATGGTATATCATGACAAATCAGTCTTTTGCTATAAATGAGTTAATATGCCACAGAGAGTCACTTCTGTTCATTGGTCCCTCTTGCTGATTGGTTGCATTGTGTAACAATGGATGAACAGAATGGCGTGCGAATGATCTCCTTACCTGTGTGATTGCTTTCTGTGGTGATATTAGGTAAAAAGGGTCCTAACAATTTTAGCATGTTCTCAGTTAATTCCAACAGGGCTGTGACCCTCCTGTTACTCGGTAGGGGCCCAGCAGACAAAAGCTCATCCAGAGCACCCAGGAGCTTCTAACGAGAGAATAGAGAAGGGGGGGGGGGGGGGTGAGGGAGAGAGAGAGAGAGAGAGAGAAAAAAACAGAGCAAGAGAGAGGGGGAGAGAAAAAAGGGAGAAAAAAAGAGGTGGAGATATAAATAGAAAACGAGATGGAGAAAGAGAGGGAGAAATAAAGAGATAGAGAAAGAGATGGAGAAGGAAAAACAGACGGACTGAGATTAGAAGAACAGATACCGGTGTTCTTTATATCTGAATGTAACTGGCAGCTTATTTTGCACAGATACCTCTAACATTCCGTCCAGTCGACGCAAATGTTCCTTTACTGGCTCTCCTTCACCCAGTTTTTTACAGCCGTTCTCCAAATCCTCCATGACCTGCTTCAACTCTGGAGGGATCTGCATGAATGACAGATACAATGAGGAAGAGGATCACAAATCACATGTGGACCTCAGGGAAAATATGAGAAACTATGTAGGCCATCGAGTCTTTAAACACAATAATAATACGCTCAATGATTTATATGAAGCTCCAGGAACACTTACTAAGAAAAAGTATCAGCTAACCATGATTCAAGATAAGATTCTATATTTGTCACATACAGAGTTACGCAAGTACAGAGTGTGGTGAACCTTTCCCCTGAAAGGTCTGTGAGATAAGCAGAATACATAATAATGTACATAGAATATATTCAGATGTGTAGAAAAAACAATAAACAAGTGTACAGACTAAAGTGCAGTGTGTTGCTCTTGATGTATGAAGACAGGGTCTGAGGGTCTGAGAGTCATGTAGTACCTGTGCTCCGCTGCGCTTCTCCGTAAGTTCACAGTTTGGCTCTAGGAAGAAAAGACTCCGATGTCAAACGAGTAACACAGAATTACAGGCAGACAACAGAGTTTTCACTCTGTTTTAGAGGGAGGCACTGCTACAGAGAGTTTGCACTCACCTGAACATCTCATTGCTTCTAAACCGTAGTTGGTGAATCCTGCTTTGCACTCACACTTATAACTGTTGTTAGTCTTCTTGCAGGTTCCTTCTCCGCAGAGAGATTTGTGAAGGTCACAAACATCTTGAACGAAAAGAAACAGAACAGCATTACCAGTCGTGGTACATATATTTTAATAAAGGTTAACGCAGCATGTTATCTTTATTGAACTCCAAAAACTGAGAGTTCACTCCCTATTTTTGGAATTTCAAAAACAGTTGCACAATTAATAATCACAGATTTACAGATATCAGCCCATTCAGCCTACAGCAGTTCAGCTCTGCCCATTCTTAATGAAGGTATGAGGAATGTTTTAACTGCTTTTTGAATGATGCAAAAAAACAGAAACACAAATCGGGTTTTAAGGCACATAAACAACTAAAACAAAAGCAAATGGCTCGCTGTAATTCTCTGAAAGACCTGTACAAATCAGGTCCATCTAAATGTCAAGAAAGCCGATTCATGGTCACACGTCACCACGGGTTCTTTGGTAAGTAACAAGTATCCCTGCGAAGTCTAACTGATAATCAGCTGATAGCAAGTTTGTTTTTCTCAACCGCTGTCTCCTAAAGAGCAAGAGGCTTCATAATATGCATTAAAAATACAACAAATGAAACAAGGATCCCCTGGCTTTCAGCTATAGACATAAAGGGGTCCTCGGATCTCTTTTAAGAGTCATGGCTCTAAAGGGCAACATTTATCTGCCATGTTAGTGTGAGTAGTGCTGTTAACAGCCTACTTACGTTCACAGAGTCCATCAGTGAAGTTAGTTTCCTTGTATCCTGGGTTACAGATGCATGAATGGCCACCATTGGTGTTGTGACATTTTGCATTCGCTCCACAAATTGCTTGGTCCTCGGCACATTCATCCCTGTCTGTTAGGATACAGAGACAAACTCCTGATGAAAAAAATCCCACCAGTGCTTCATCAGCTGTGAAGGAGACTGCAGGAAAATGATCACAGGCAGTATTATCTTGTCTTACCGTCACATGTAACGCCTTCGTCTGGGTTAAACATCTCTTTTCCATTGCTGGCAACAAAGCCAGTTTTGCACGTGCAGGTATAGGAGCTTTCAACATTTACACACTCAGCATTGCGTCCACAGATATCTGGTTGGTCAATACACTCATTGATGTCTGTGGAAAGAATAAAAACAAAAAATCAGATTCTGCCTTTCCTGGTGCGCCGCTCACACAGGAACAGACCTCTGTAAAATGAAATGTCTGACCTTGGCATCCCTTGCTGGTGTCTAATGTGAAATTAACATTTCCTGAACCTTCCCGGTATCCTTCTGCACACTGACAGTAGTAGCTTCCATTTGTGTTGAAACACTCTGCATTGGCACCACAGATCGGATCGTCAAATTCACACTCATTCTCATCTGTTCAAAAGATACAGAGAGCTCATGAAAAACACACTTTTATATGTTATCTGAATGCTCAGCTCTTGCTGTTGCTGATAATGTCCAACATTGCTTACTATTGATACAGCTCCGGAAAAAAATAAGAGAGCACTGCAGTTTATTTTTATATCTGCATCTCTATGAGTGTGAACCCATTCCAGTCCAGTGTCTGTTAAATCCCTACACAAACACCTCATTCTGCTTTATAAGGGACTGATTAGTGATCAGCTGAATCACATATTATTTAATGAGGAAAACACTGCTGTAATCGACTCTCTCCTCTCACACTGAGACCAGTTGGATGGTGAAACACAACTAGAAGTTCTTCAAAGCTCATTATTGCCATTTTGTTTAAGAGAGAACGAGAGATTTGTTATCTTTGAATTAACGCTACATCATTTCTCTTATTCTGATGTTTTGTCGTTTCCTTTAAAATGATTCTTTAAAGAACAATATCTTTATTTGGAAATTGGGAGAAATATTGTTAGTAGTTCTTGAAAACTAACGCAAAGCTGTTCAGTTCAATACCTGTACAAGATAAAAGCTGAGAAATATACTTAATGCATACAAAATCTTTCTAATAAGATCAGCAGGACATGTCCTTACCCTCACACCCGCCAATCCTAGTTGTTTGAGACCCTTTTTCACATGCGGTAGCAGAATCAACCACTAGGAGTGAAAGAAAACCTGTGGAGAAAAGAGCTTCATCTTTGACTTTGGTTGCAAAGCGAACTGGATGCTGTTGTCTAGACACACACTGGAAAATGAACTTAAAGAACTTTACTGTCGTCACAAATTATTCTGTAAATAAAAACATCATTTCATATTTCAGTTTTTCATTCACGTTTCTTCAACACTCTGAAGGGGTTCTTTGAGCAAAAGTGAATGTTGTGCGTGTACATACTGTAGGTCTAGTATTGGCCATTGCAAATACTCACAACAACGGATGGATGGATGGATGGATGGATGGATGGATGGATGGATGGATGGAGGAACGGATGGACAGATGGACAGATAGATAGATAGATAGATAGATAGATAGATAGATAGATAGATAGATAGATAGATAGATAG
>JBBPDB010044441.1:0-11236 GCA_037974465.1 Brachypetersius altus | reverse complement strand
ACTCAGAGGGAGCCGAATCCAAAAAAGGATCCGAGTATCCCAGCTCTACTAGCTTGCTGCAGTTCTACAAAGTGTAACATCACATGTCTATACGTGTTAATTGCGTTAAAAATATTAACGCGTTGTTTTTTCTGTGATTAATTAATCTAATTAACGCGTTAAATTCCCAGCCCTAGAAAAGATGTAAGAAGATTCAACTGTGATTTTGTTATGATTTCTTTGAGAAAAAAAGATATGAACTGTCCTGAATTTCCAGTATATATAATGAGGGAGGAGTGTCGCTACAACAAAATGTGTTGATGTGCAGAGCGCCATTCCCGATCCATCACTGACTGTTTGAAAACGCAGCTGCACGATATGAACAAAATATAAGTAGTTATTTTACTGCTACATATTGTGATTGCAATGGCTTTTTAATATATTAAAGGGCACAAATCATCACTTTACAGGAATATTTTTTCAAAGTTTAAATTCACTCATTGTCTATACAATCCATAAGCAAAAAATAAAGCTGCAAAAACAGCACATTTTCAAATCAACATTTTTGTGGTGTCACACATTTACTTATATCTTCTTCAGCAAACAGTAGTTTAGCCATGCCCGTGCTGAAGTTTGAGGTGTGTTTCAGTCTTGTGCTTTTTCAATGAGCTCCCATAGTAAAAGAGCTCATTTACACATATCAGTCTTAAAAGGCACAGTAACAAAAAAGCCTGTTTAATTCTAAAGGTAAACAAAGATGGAAATTTGTCTTGAACTATTAAGAATTATGGAACCCATTTAGGAAAAAAATAAAATAAGAACGCTGAATATGGGATTTGAATAAAAACTTCAGTGAACCTTTAATGGCTAAAGATTGGGCAAAATAATTTTACATTTATTGGACTTCATGAAGATCTCCATTCATCAGAAGACCCAGTAACTCACTTCGAGCTGTGATTGATACTGTGAGATGCTCAGGTGCATATTGCTGCCTTCTCAGATATCAGTATTGCAGAGGGCGATATAGTGACGATGATTAACAGATGATATATTGTGCAGAGCTACACCTGAACAAAAGAAGTTAGGTCATTCTTTTATTACTTTTTAAAAATGTTCATTTCACCTAAAATACACCAAGAGGTGCCTTTTAACATCAGTCAGTACTCTGAACAGTTTTAAAGGATATGAGGTCGTTAGTCAGAACTGTTCACGCCGGGTGAAATCAAACAGCTTTCTTTGTGCAATCTGATTAGACAGGTTCTTGTATTTATTAGTATTTTCACATGAAAACGGCTCCCGTGTTTCAGCTGAGGGGTTATTTACCCACATGCAGGCAGGAGAAAAGCAAAAAGTTGCAAAACTAGAACTAGAAATCCACTCAAAACCCAACTACCTGCTCTACTCAGGTGAACTTCAGGAACCAGAGTCAGTCAAGATCTAGCATGCTAAAGATCTACAGTAATCTTGCAGGCAGTTCCCCACTCCTATAAAAATCTTATAACACATCTGGACAGTTACTACAGTTACTCCTCACTAATGCTCTCAGGACTGCAATGAAACCTATACACCAATGTTCCAAAATCAGTACCTGACCTCACTAATGCTCTCGGGGCTGCAATCAAATCCTTACAGCAGTACCTGACTTCTCTAACTTTTTTTTATTTTATGCCAAAATGTTCCTTCATTTGACTTATTTAACCTCTTTTATACATTTACAGAAATTACATTTTATTTAACCCAGCTACACCATTTTTTCTATTACTAAGTGAAGAAGCAGTTAACTAGTGCCTTTAAAGTTAAATAGTCTAAAATTAGACCCTGCATCACCACACAACCAGTTAAAAGGATGTTAGATATGCACTGTTATATATTCTTTCATCTTAGAAAGAAGCGTGTTTTATTTCACTTTTCGATGTTTGACAAGAATAAAAATCTGCAGTTTAGGAAATAAATGGATAAGTGGTATAAACCTGTGGTGTGTAAAAGCTCTTGCCTGGTGGTGTGCGTGTGTCTTTAATTTCTGTGTTGTGGTGTTTGTGTGCAGACATGCACAGATGTGCCTGATCTGTGATAAACACAGAACTGCAGGAAACACTGAGAGATCTTGAACACTGATTAAGTCCTCTTATGTCTTGTTGGGGTGCTTTAGTCCAGTTAAGTCACTTTATTGAGGTTCTTTTGCTCCAGATGTGACCGTTTAAGCTGACTGGGGTGATTTAAGCCATTAAACATGACCAGTTTAGTCTCAAACCACACCTACAGACCTGCTGCTCCTCTCCCACACCCACTTCAGGCGCTGAACTCGCACTTGAACACTTTAATAAACTACTCATCCAATCTGAGCTCTGATGGAGTAAATAAGAAGTCATTCTAATGTAAAAAACTAACTTTTCGAACTTTTGGTGTTTGTGTCGTGAGCCTGTTAGTTTCGGGTTAGCTTCGTTAGCCGTTAGCAGGACTACCCGGCGGCAGGAAGCAGAAACACTCACAGTTTCTAATGTCCGAGATAAAGACGGCCAACCCGCGCATCCCGTCCCCTTTAGACACCGCCGGCATTTTGGCAGAAATCTTCCAAATTTCAGTCCGAAACCGAAGCGAGGCGGCTAATAGCCTAGCAGGGGCAGAAACTCTCTTCTTCCGCTCCCAACCTCAGCAGGAGAACACATCGCAGCACATCACCGCCCCCTGCAGGACAAATACAGAAACTGCATGTACAGAGATGGGTGGAAGAGGGATTGATAGACCGATGGATGGATCAATGGACATCTGTGAGATACAGCTGCAAAGAAAAAGCTCCGGGAGTTGTGTTAATAATACTGCTGCAATTTATTTATGGATGTTTATTTATGTGTGCAGGCAGGCCCAGCACAGTTTGGTGGTTTCTCCACGAACACACACTAAATTTAGCCATTAACAGGTGAGCTGAACAAGGTGGGTTTGAGCATGTAACTCACCAAACTGTGCATATGTTTATGAGATGGGGCTGATGTTGAGAGGAACATCAAGCATGATGAGGCAGGCTGATGAACATGTCAGTCCTTCTTCTTCAGAGGCCACTGTAGGCACTTACACACACACAGCTAGAGTTTAGGATAAATAAATGACTGAAAAAGACATTCTGGAGCATATTTTAAACGTAGCCCAGAAATTAAAAATGTTCAATAACAAATACAAATTGATTATTTTTCATATTATTATTAATATAATAGTAATAAAGCCCTGGGATGGGCTGGCGACCTTTAGGAGGTGTTTCTCCACCTTTCACTCTATGAACAAGGGGGTAGGCTCCAAAAAACATAACTTTTAAAAATATTGGTAAAAACTGGCCAGCCCTTGGAATAAACTTCATATTTAAAAGGTATGGGGCTACTTTGATGGTCAGAATGAATTATTTGAAATAAGAGAGCACAAACTACTCCTTCCTGAAAGCTTCTGTGGGTCAATTAACACCATATGCCTCACTTTATACTTTTCATATTACCCTCTGGACTTTCAACAGCAACATGTACTTTACCTTCTGTTTACTGTTTTTGCCCACGACAGGCATACTCATGTCCTGTTGTTTGTTTTGATAAGCTTACAGTAAATGCTCACTCAGTGTGGTGCTGCTAACTGCCTCCTGTGCAATATAATATTTACGGTGATATATTATTCATTATGGAAGGTTTACATCCCGTTCACGTTGTACTGTTTAAAGCTGTAACGTAATTTATATTGTCGGTTCTTGCACTTTATTGAATGTTCCTTTATGTTGCACTGTGTACATATTCTTACTGATGACAATAAAGTGATCTTGAATCTTGAATCTATTCTCCAAATCTTCGTCTGCTTCACTGGAGGGAATCTACCCTGTTGTCAAATTTGAGCAGTGTAAGGACATCAGACAGATTTTTTGTGTTTACCCATGTCTGCTATTCCCTGCAGGCATTTGGCTCGGCCTCTGTCCGTGTCCATATCTGAGTCAGCGCCGCTCCCTCAGCCTTCGCCACTCCCGTTTACCAAACAGCACAGCCTTCGGCACAATGGGCATCACTGGGCTGCTATCAGCTCCACCTGATAGGCCCCCAGAAGGTGTTGGTCCACAGCAAATAGGTAAAAGTAAAAGTTTAGGACATTACTTTTTACATTTCTGTGTTCTGACCACAAGCTGCGTCTGGCCCATATCTTGTTAATTACTTCATTGCACAATAGCACAAAGAATGAATCAGGAACAGGTTGTCATTGCGGTAAATTTGCTGCATTCATGATAGTTTGATGTATGATTTACTACATAAAAGAATCTAACTGTTGCGAAAGGGTGGTTTTACAGTATACTGGTTTTTCATCACAGTTGCAACACCTAATGCAGTGCAAAAAAGTACAGACCCAGTGGGCCGTCCAAATTAGCCATGAGGGTGTTTTCTGAATCCGGGACTGTCTTTTGACATAGCTGGTGCTATAATTCCCAGTGAAAACCATCTGACCAGCAGCTAATTTACATACTGAGACATATTCTGTATCTGGCCTTTGCTTCTTTGATTCTAAACTGGAGCTATGAGGATAATGTAACCCACAAAAAAAGGGAAGTAGCAATAATATAGCAATAGTAGAGGTGAGCAATAATCTCTAATAGACTCTCTTATGGAATCTCTGACCCTGTACCACTCACTGCTTTCTATAAACATAGACATTTGTATTTTATTATTATTAATTTTAACTGCACTTCAGCCCATTTTTATAGCTGTGATGACTAAAACGCATGTTGTGCATGATGCTAATTGGTGGGGTATAAGCTTTCATTACCTGTTAGCTACATGAGCCTCATAACTCCAGCGCCAAAACGAAAGAATTAATAATATTTAATATATAAACAACATATAAAATACAGAGTAGAGATACATTGTTTCTCTTCTTCTCTTATTTTCTGATCATTACACACAAGCCCCTCATAAAACTCCACAAAAAGAAAATAAATTGGATGTAAAATGAGTTATATTATATTACTAATACTCCATATTTATATAATGTTTTATGAGTAAGTCGTTAATGATTCCAGTGGAATTTGTTTTATGGTTATAAATAGGTCACAACTAATTATTTTTCCATATGTTCTATGAGGTGTGTCTCCTGATAAACACATGCCATAATTGGTCCACACGCCCAGCATGAGGATGCACAAAGGAGCTGTGTAAATGTATAGCTGTGTAAATGTACAGGGGTCCAGGGGACATTTGCCTGGTCTGGAATTCAGGTTAAAACCCGCTGGCATGGTTTTGGTGTTGAAGAACCACCGCTGTTCAGAAGAGAAGGTTTGAGGTCTTTGAGGAGGTTCAATTAAAAATCCATCAATACTGATTCACTGTTTAACTTATCAGGAGCGCTGGCCTGTAGCCAGAACACCACAACAGCTCTTACCTTGCTGGGTCAAAAATGTGGGCCCATTTCTGCAGGCGTTGCCCAGAAAGAAAACTAGAACAGCTTTTGCTCTGCTCTGTCATACAGAGCTTTAAACAGTCTTAAACAAGAGCGCCAACACTTATGACAAAGTATTGTAATGGTTGGTTAGTGTAGTGGATAATGTTACTGTCTTCTAAGCAGGAAAGTGAGGTTTGATTCCCACTGTGGCAACACACCACATAAATGAATCCTTAGAGTTCTTGGACACGCTGCACTACACCAAGAGTCCTTGGGCAAGACTCCTCTCATACCACCAATTGGACTTTGCACGGGTGGTCTTTAAATATCCTACACTTCATTACACTTCACACTGCCACATACATGTCTGTAAATGTCTGAGTGGTGTCAAAGGTGATCAATTTTAATTTTATACACACAAAAAATCTTAGCCACAAAAACAAGAAATTTCTGAAAGAGCTGTAAATGACTATATTCCGTAAAGAAACAAATAAATAAACAAAAAATACAGCACCACCATTGGGTACCTGAGCAAGACCCTTAACCCGAAGTTGCTCCAGGGAGACTGTCCCCTGTAGCTAGAGAATGAAAGTTGCTTTGGATAAAAGCGTCTGATAAATGCCATGAATGTAAATGTAAAATGCATAAACAATCACACCCAACACCACCCGCTGCCATGCATACACATAGATATTATTGTTAAAGATAGACAGTATTAGGCTCCTATTATTATTATACCATTACACCACTACTATTTATATTAAGGCTTATGCCTATATAAGATCAATATTAAACCAGACCTAACAAAATTGCCAAGTAAATATATTATTGCCATGTAATTGTACAGATGAGTAGTAATTAGGCTGTTGTTGTTGATGATGATGATCATCATGATGATGATGATCATCATGATGATGACGATTATTGACCTATGCCTATATAATAACAAAAAAATACTTTTTGTATTTGTGTTTTGTTTATCTTTTGTGTTTTATGCCAAATTCTTCTGAACAAACTGACCTTTAACCTAAATTGATTTACAGGTCTATTCATCCTCAGGGATTACTAAGCCTCAAACATTTTAAATCAACATACTAATGTAATTGGCGTGCCTGCTTTCTCGCCACTAACTGGTCGAAACGAGGCGGGCAGGTTGGCAGAGCCACTCGGAGCTTCTTTCTGAGTTAAGACTGTTTCTGTACTTTGTCGTTGTAGCTGTAACGTGAGAAAAAAACGTGGTTTCGTGGAAGGGGAAGGCGATATTGTTTTAACTGCATCTCACTCCGCTGGGTATTTTTTAATCCACAGCATGACAGCCAGAGCTTGGACAGAGACAGTAACAGTGGGTTGAATCTTGGCTGTGACCCAGCATTGCTCTGTAGCTTCAAAAGTGTATCCTTTACCACAGTTGGCAGTTCATTCATCTCTGGACTGGCGAACGGGTGTCATAACCACAGACAGGTATATGTCTATATATGTCTATGGGAGGAACTCCCCTTCACGACACACCCTTCAGAATATGTCTATACGGCGTCGTGAAGGGGGCGGGGAAAGACACGCAGTGACAAACGCGCTGAGCTCAGACCTGATCTGACTGAATTTTGACTGGTGCAAAAGCGAGGCGCCACAACTATAGCCTAGGCTTTATAATTGTCCTCTCTCTCTGGGTGGGTAGGACAGTCCTCCCCCTCTTTATCACGTCCTCTTACTCTCTCTGGGTGGTCCTACTTCTCTTCCATCACCCAGTATAACTGTCTTCTCTCTCCGTGTGGGTAGGACCGTCCTCCCCCTCTTTATCATGTCCTCTTACTCTCTCTGGGTGGTCCTCCCTCTCTCCTATCACCCAGCATAACCGTCCTCTCTCTCAGACCTGATCTGAATTTTGACTGGTGCAAAAGCGAGGCGCCATGGACTGGCACTGGTTGTGTAAAAGCTGGTCTACATTGTAATACTAATTCTCATGTAGTATATAATATTTCTCATGTTTGTATGAATATTGTAAGATTATATATTCAACTAATTTGTTACATTTGTTCTACTTTTTTTTTTTGTAAAAAATGTCCTATTGGCCAATTCACTGCCATAATAGTCTATTGGCATATTTAAATATATGAAATAATACTTACAACAAAAAACTATTTGTAAATAGAACAAACCAGTTTTACTAGATACAATGATACAATGAGTTGTCAGCAAAGATGTGTAAAAAAATGTTAATACAATATAGGAATCAGATAGGGCTATTATTACTTTCTGTTTGGTTTCTCACTGCTGAAGCTGAAGACAGCGGCGTGTATGCGTGACAAATATTTGCAGAGAAAGGCGTGCGTAAATATTTGTTCGTTGACACCCAGCAGCGGCATGATGCTGTTCAAGCAGGTGTATGCAAATAGCAGACCATGTATGGTCATCACTGTCCACTTCCTCCTGCAGGCTTTCAGTATCAATATGAAGCACATTCTTCAGTCCTGACACATTGTGACCTCACTGAGCCTGGACCATTACCTCCACAGGGTTAAAGCAGTAGCGGGGAAATTTTTAATGCTTGTTTTCAGTGAAAAACACTTAATGTGAAAGTCTAACAAATGTTAGCTTTACCCAGTCCCCGTCCCCCTTCCACCACAACTACAGCCTAGGCTTTATAATTGTCCTCTCTCTCTGGGTGGGTAGGACAGTCCTCCCCCTCTTTATCATGTCCTCTTACTCTCTCTGGGTGGTCCTACCTCTCTTCCATCACCCAGTATAACTGTCTTCTCTCTCTGGGTGGTCCTCCCTCTCTCCTATCACCCAGCATAACCGTCCTCTCTCTCTGGGTGGGCTGGGTGGTCCTCCCTCTCTCCTATCACCCAGCATGACCGTCCTCTCTCTCTGGGTGGGCTGAGTGGTCCTCCCTCTCTCCCATCACCCAGAATAACTGTTCTCCCTCTCTAGCATCTCCCAGTATAGCCGTCCTCTCTCTCTGGGTGGGCTGGGTTGTTCTCACTCTCCCCATCACTCAGTATAACTGTCCTCTCTCTCTCTGGGTGGGTAAGGTGGCCCTCACTCTACCCCATCACTCAATATAACTGTCCTTTCTCTCACTGCCAACAAATCAGTACTCAGTAGCACAAAGTATCACCCAATTAGCACTCAGTATTCAGAATGCTATTGTAGAAATATGCCGCTAACTTTTCATTTATATTTTATATAGTGTTGCTAAAACGTTCCACTACACTTTAAAGTAAAAGAAAATTCTTATGTGAAAGACAAAAAACATTTTAATGAGTTAAGCCATTCAGCCCCATTTACCACCATTCAATATGGACTCACTCAGCTGCAGTTTGTCATTCATTTTCTGATACATTAGCATGAACTGAGGTGCTCTGGTAACAAGGGCTCTGACACAAGAACAGAGGATGAAAACATGAAAAAGTGACATACAGCAGAAAGATAAAACAGACAATATCAAGACAAACAGACTGACAAGTTTCTTTACGTTGTCTCCTGTTTGGATGGACATTCCTCTGAAGTGCAGGGAGCAGGGCCATGCCGTGCTGAGAAACGTGGTGCAGGAGGTGTGAAGTGGGTAACACTTACAGGTGAGTGTGTGTACTCAGGTGTGTTTACTGATTACCTGAAAACAAGGCCACAGGTGTATCTGAAGTAGACACATGATCCTAATCCGTCCTCATAATACTTGCATTCCTGTCATCAAGAAGTGTCATTAAGAAAACCATTTAAAATATCATATGTTCCTACGACATATGATTAACGCTCAAACTCGTCTCACGCACATTGTCATATTACTTATTATAACTATTAAGTCACAATTATTATTATTATTATTATTTAATAAATATAAATTTAATAAATATAAATATCATGTAATTGTTACTGTTACTGTTTGTCATAACAACAACTACCACTCCTGCTCATGATTAACATCATCATCATCATCATCATCATCACCATTATTATTATTATTATTATTATTATTATTTGTCTGCATAGAGTGTCTAGCATTTCAAAAATGTTTTCATTTTTAATTTCATTTATAGAGGGAAGTTTAGCCCGTCCAGTCCAGAATGTTTGCCTAAACATGCACCATTGTTGTCTTACATAGTGAATAAAAAAAGCTGAAGGGGTCTGTGTTCATTTGATGGAGGAAAACCACAAGGGTTTGTATTCTAAGCCCAGGCGTGTGAACATTTGAGGGACTAAAACACAAAAAGAGCAACCTGAATTTGAATGAAATATTTTTTATCCAGAGAGAGAATGTCTAGCCCTGTTTCAGTGGAAGGAGTCTTGTCAAGAAAGTCCACAGAATAAGAAAAAACACAGAAGAAAAGCTGCAGCCTCCTGTCGCGTCATCATTAATTTATTTCATGTTTTCGTCTATAATTTGTGGATTTCATCCAGGGACGTCACTAGTACGGCAAGACAAGGGGGGCTTAGCCCCCAGGGTTGTAGGAAGGAATTAGCATGTATAGAGGGCCAAACCTTTCCTTTCACTTAAGAAAACAAGTAAAGTTAAGCAATGAGTCTTAATGCCCGCCTGCTACCTACAGCAGCTCCAACAGCCAGTACATAATTTTAATTAAACAATGATAGCTAGACTTATTATTTTTCATTTCAATTCATGTTCTTGTTCGCAAGGATAAAACAGTTACAAAAAATGAATGAACTAATCAATATTAACCAGTTATCTTCAGTTATACTCATTTACGACATCTAGCAGATGCTTTTATCCAAAGTGATTTCCATTCCCTAATTACAGGGGACTTGGGGTTAAGGGTCTTGCTCAGGGACCCAGTGGTGCTGGATTCAAACCCATGAACTCTTGGTCCAGAGGCAAGTACCCTACCCACTAGACCCACTAGGCCACCACCTCAAAAAGGTAATTTCATTAAGAATAGATAAAGATTCATTTTTGATTATGCAAACATGGCAAGCGTGTATGGCCTGAGCCCTCGTGACACAGGTTAGACAGACGAGACGAAAGCTGATTATTTCCATTGTTCTTGGTCTTTATAAAAGCTGGCCTTTTGTTTTCGTACTGATTAGATCTTTTCATCTTGTGGTGTTTTCATCCTCCTAATCCTGTCTTCTAGGAATGTCAGCATGCAGCTGTTTCAGTGAATGTTATCAGGCCTGTAGGAGAGGCAGCTGTACAGGTCCAAACAATTCTCTCTGTTAACTTTCTGTTTTCAACGGCTGATACGAGAACCTGAAAAGGAATAAAGAACCCGAGTCCTGAATAGGGAGGAGACCAAGTCTCCGCCATATCACCCAAACAGACACACCTCACACAATCCAATAATCATAATCCTTTCATAATAATATACACTTAATTTTAAATGTACATTTGTACAACTGAAGCACCCTGTGACCCTGGCTAGTAAGTCATTCACAAGGTAGTATCAGCTCAAATATGCACATTGTTGCAGGAAAACAACATCCTTGGAAGAATTTCAGTCAGGTTTCAGGCCCCATCATAGTACGGAAACTGTACTAGTTAAGATTGCAAATGACCTGTTTTTAGCTTCGGACCGAGGCTCAATACTAGTCTTACTTGATCTTAGTGCTGCATTCGAAACTATAGATCATAATATTCTCGTAGATCGCTTACAAAATTACATAGGTATACAGGGGCAGGCACTAAAATGGTTTAGGTCATACCTGTCTGACCAATACCATTCTGTAGATCTAAATGGAGAACTGTCTGGTGTAACGCCAGTGAAATATAGGCCCCACAAGTGTCAGTTTTAGGACCTCTGCTCTTCTCAATATACATGCTTCCCTTGGGTAACATCATTAGAAGACATGGGATTAGTTTCCATTGCTATGCTGATGATACCCAATTATATATCTCAACTAAACCAGA